>JAWZSL010000118.1:40845-255471 GCA_034769285.1 Lutjanus argentimaculatus
GCTAGCTAGGACTTCACTTACCTCTCTCATTCCTCGCTGCTTTATCCCTGCTGCGGGCGAAAAACTTTCTGATATCCATCTAGGAGTTAAAGTTCGAGTCAAATCAAAATCAAAATAATATATTTAACAAGTTGTTGTCGGCTAACGTTACCTACCTCACGCAGTGATTGTCATGGCCTGCCTCTCTCTCTCTCTCCTCTCTCTCGCTCTCTTGGCTTTGAGTTGACACTGAAGTATTATCAGCTGAAGTCGCTACGTGAATAAATTACCATATTAATTAGCCATGTGCGCATTGTTTATGTGGAGTGAATACAGTAGCAATGAATTACCATACTAAGTAGCATGTGCGCTGTAGTCTATGCTATGTAGACTTAAAACTCTGAAGTGATTTTTTTTTATTGGTGAAATTTTTACTGGGGCACTGCAGATCAATACTGGGGCACGTGCCCCAGTGAAATCTGTCTGGCGACGCGGCTGGTTTATACTGCAGCATAAGCTGCATTAGCACTGAGCTTTGTTTGTGTGCAGAAGCCAGTGTGACTCATGTTGTTGGTGTGTGTGTAATGTGATGTAATGTAATGTAATGCGTTTGCTGTTGCTGTATGTAAATTGACTTGATAGACATGCTGTAAGGGTTCAAATTACACAGTGGCTTTCGGGGGAGCCCTGTTCTCTGGTGTGCAATGCTACTTAACATGTTACATGCACGTGCATACATGGAAGGGCGCGGCAACGTGGCCAGCTTCAGGGTTACTGCAAAAAACATCCTACTACTACCACCACAGACATTTAATATTGTCACTAACATTTCATAGAGGTTAAATAACAAGAATGTAAGGTTTCAAAATCAGAGAATAAATTTAATAATCAGAGCTAGTTACAAGTAACAAAATCAGCACAGGGACACAGGCAACATTTTTCTGCTTCATCCCTTCATGAATCATTGCCTTCAAACATTGTTAAGCAAACTTTTTGCAAAGCCTGATATCAGGTCAGCATCATCATCTGAGCTTCATCACATGCACATATAAACAGCTGTTTTGTGACATGACTCGTTCTCTCTCACACTCTCTCTCATTGACTGTCCCTTCACATCCCTGTCCTTCTGTCTGTGGATTGTTATGACCTGTCAATCAGCTCCACTCCATATCAGAACCATGGACAGGCTCCCCTGGTGGCACCCACAACAAACTGCGCACACAACATTCAGTTAATTAGTGAGGATAAATGTTCTAAAATTGAAATGTAATGAGCAAATAAACACACAACACTGGAATCTTTATTATCATTATTTATTTCAAGAACCTGATGTTTTAGAGCTCCCCTAAAGTAGGTTCTATTTCATCCTTCCTGACCACCAGAGGCGTACCTTAAGCACTGTATTACTCCGTCTCCCGCATGTGCTGGTCGAGTAGTAATACCAACAAAGTCAACTGTGAGTGACCCCCTGATGATCCCGGGCAGGTTGTATCTTCTGGTGTCATCATAGGATCTGTTCCTTTTTTCTTCTTGCTTTCACTGGTGTACTACGGTAATAGCATTAGCTTGCAGCTAATTATCACTGTTACCTAACTGTAGCTAGCTAACAGTATCTGAAGCTAAAGTATTTGCAGCTTGTTTCCAGTAGCCTTGTGACCTACAAAATCCCTGACTTTGTGCAAATGTATCTAGAAGAATTGATGCTGTTTTGAAGGCAAAGGGTGGTCACACCAAATATTGATTTGATTTAGATTTTTCTCTTGTTCGCTCACTTTGTATTTTGTAAATTGATCAAAATAAACAATTACATTTTATATTTTTGAAAGCATTCTTACTTTACAGCATTTCTTCACACCTGCCTAAAACTTTTGCACAGTACTGTATTTGCCAGGGAAGCGGAACGAGGTAGGGGACTTCCTTTCCTGCAGCAAGCCTCACTCAGGGGAGTGGCTGCTTCACCCAGAGGTGGTGCTCTGCATCTGGGACCTCTTCAGCAGGGCGGAGGTGGATCTCTTTGCTTCGGAAGAGACTACCCATTGTCCCCTCTGGTTCTCCTGGATGGGGGAGACCAGCCCTCTGGGGCAGGATGCCCTCGCAAACAAGTGGCCAGAGCGTCTCCTTTATGCATTCCTGCCGGTCCCTTTGATTTTGGTGACGTTTCAGAGGGTTCTTCAACAGGGCCACAGAGTGCTCCTGGTGGCCCCTTTCTGACCAGGATGGACGTGGTTTCCTCTGCTGCACAGGCTCTGTCATGGCTCACCATGGCACCTCCCAGACAGGAGAGACCTCCTGTCTCTGCTGGGTCTGGCATCCCAACCCTTTCCACCTTCAGCTGTGGGTTTGTTCTCTGCAGGGCACGATCCGCTGCTGAATGAGGATATAGACACCATCCCTAATAATGTTCTGAATGCCAGGGCACCATCTACATGGGTATAATATGAGAACAGGCAGCAGCTGTTCTCTGTTTGGTGTTCAGGGAGGAATGAGGACCCTGTGCACTGCTCTGTGCCTACCATTTTGGAGTTTTTGCAATCTCTTCTGGATAGCGGTCGGTCCCCCTCTACTCTGAAGGTATATGTGGCCGCCATTTCATCTCAACATGTTCTAGACAATAACAACACGGTGGGGTGCCACAGGCTGGTGTCCCTCTTTTTAAAGGGGGCTTTGAGACTATCGTTCCCCATGACCACTGAGAGTTCCAGCATTTGACCAGCCCTTGGTGATGGATGCTCTATGCTTGCCTCCTTTTGAGCTTCTGGCACAGGCAGGGCTGAGGTGGTTGTCAGCGAAGACTGCCTTCCTCCTCGCTATCACCTTAGTTTGTTAACTTCATGCCTTGTTGGTCAGCAGTTCTTGTCTGAGGTGGAACTCAGATGCCTCAAGGGTCACCTTATGGCCAAATCCTGCATTCTTGCTTAAGGTTTTGTTGATCTTGCACCTTAATCAGCCTAACCAGCTGGCACGGTTTGACCTGCCAGTAGGGGAAGTGGACGAGAAGTCGGTGCTGTTATGCCCTGTGCAGACTCTGTCATCTGTCATGCATATAAGGCAGATGGTCGCCCCCTGCCATCTGGTGTGAGATGCCACTCTGTGAGAAGTGTCTCACAACATGGGCTGCCCTGAGAGGGGTGACCCTGGAGGCAATAAGTGCCGTGGCCTCTTGGGCATCACCAAGCACCTTTGCAAGGTTCTATCGAGTGAACATTGCCACTCCTCAGCCACTGGGTGAGGTCCTCCTACCAGGTACTTATGCTTCCAGTCAATGAGGTACTGTATGTACTTGGGATTCCTTGTGACTTTGTTGGTACTGCTTAACCAGTGCTTAAGGCACTGCCTCTGGCGGTCATCCAGGATTCAAAAAACCATAGTTAAATACATAACCTTCGTTTTCAGGGGAGCTCATGTCCTTTTCAGGGGAGCCGAGCTCCTTTTAGCTCCCCCATAACCACAGTGCGCCATGGCTGATTTGTTGATCCTCAGATAACATGCAGGCTCTTTTCCTATTGACCCAATGACTGATTGAAAAGTGTGTAGAATCTCAGTCGACCAACATGTTCTTTGGTTGACAACAGCCCTAGTATATACCTGTATAATGTATAGATTTGATGGTTGACATTTGTGTGAGCGGTTTTAATGCCAAAAGAAAGTAAACAGTCTGTCACTAAATTCTTTTACTATTAATCATAATCTTTTATTTGAATGTCATCATTGTTATACAGGCTACCAGAGGCAGCTGAACTACAAGCACTATGATGGTGCTTACAGCACCTTTGGAACAGGAGTCGGGAACACCTGGTGAGAACATTACTGAATCACAGGGATGTCTCTCTGTAGACACACCGAAAGAACAACACATTAAACATTGAAGTGCAGTGCTGATTATGTGGTTTCTGGTTATGATTAATGTATCATGGTGACTGGTGACACAGACACATCTGATCTTGTTTAACTCGTTAACTACAGGTTGACGGCTTTTGTGGTGAGATCCTTTGTCAAAGCACAGTCTTTCGTCTACATTGACCCAGCAAAGATTGAACAGTCCAGGACTTGGTTGGAGCGTAAACAACGAGATACAGGCTGTTTTGAACTGTCTGGAAAACTCTTTAACAACAGAATGAAGGTAATCTCAGAGTGTTTTTGAAAATGATTGTTTGTCAAATCAACATTTTTACCCGTCCCACCACTAGTTTATTGGTCTTTTGTGTGTTTTGGGATTGGCTGCTCAAGATTTCATATGGATGCAGAAACCAAAGCAAATTGCATACATCTGCAGAATAGTGCTGACAATCAGTGAGAGCAGTAGTTTCAGTCCCAAGATTCTGTGCCATCCTGGATCTTGGAGATAGTGATGCTTTTAATTCCTCCTGATGCTTCCTGTCTACAGGGTGGAGTCTCAGATGAAGTGACTCTCAGTGCTTACATCACTGCTGCCTTCTTGGAGATGAACATGTCAGTAACTGTAAGTTAAAAAAAAATCTGTTTTCTCAAATCAAATTTTTTATCTCTCATTGTATTATCACTGATTGGAGTTATCAATACTCCCGACCACCAGAGGGCAGCAACAACTAGCATTACCACATTTAAGCTACACTTAGATTGCCTATTGTTTAGACAGTAGGATGTAGGTGAAGACCACAGTTGGTGCTGGATGTACATGTCAACCAGGCATTGCTACAGTAGTTAATAATGATATGATGAACGGTTTATGTTACACTATTATGAAAAATGAGCTCACATTGCCAGGGCTGTTCAGACCACCGTGAGGTCAGGTGATGTTAGATAATAGATCCTGGAATAGGCTGCGTTTTTTTCTGCTACTTCTGCTGTTCTCTATAGTTGTCTGCTATTTTCAGGTAAAACAAAAATAACAACTAACAAGCCTATTTAAATTTCGGTAAATGTAATTGCATCACTAATTTGAAGAAGTAAATAGTTACCACCAAAAGTGGTGGAATTACATATTGTGTTTGTAACTTGTTTTTAACTTGTCCTCCCAACACTGGTTAAGATTAAGCAGATTTAGATTTTTCTTTCTTATACAAGTGTGCAAGTTGTTTGCTTTTCTCTGGATTCTCTGACTGTCTTAATGATATTATGGATTGTAGATGGTGAAATCACTAAATTCCTGCTGTTTTGTCTTGAGTTTTCCACAGTGTTGAACCTCACCCCATCCATGCTTGTGAGCAAGGAGGATTTGAGGATGCCCCTTTAATACCCAATCGTGATACTGTCACCTGTTACCAATTAACCTGTTTACCTGTGGAATGTTCCAAACAGGTGTTTTTGGAACATTCCACAACTTTCCCAGTCTTTAGTTGCTCCTGTCCCAACTTTTTTGGAATGTGTTGCAGGCATCAAATTCAGAATGAGTGTAAAAACAATGACGTTTTTCAGTTTGAACATTAAATATCTTGACTTTGTACTTTTTCCACGTTTTGCAGAATATTCCAACTTTTTTGGGAATTAGGGTTGTACAGTGCCTATAAAAAGTATTCACCCCCTTGGATGTTTCCCCTCTAATGGCTTTTATAAATGGAATTGTTGTCAATATAATTTGGCTCTTTTGACAAAAAAATTTGCAAAAAAAAAACTCTCTAATGTAAAAGTGATAACAGATTTCTACAAAGTAATGTCAATTAAATAAAAATATATAATGTAAAATAAATGATTGCATATTGATTGAGCCTGTGTGGACAGGTCTCAGTCAGGCTTGCACATCTGGACACTACAATTTTACACTGTTCTTTGTAAAACTGCTCAAGCTCTGTCAGGCTGCACGGGGATCAGGCGTGAACGGCCCTTTTCAAGTCCTCCACAAATTCTCTATTGGATTGAGGTCTGGGCTTTGACCTGGCCACTCTAGAACATCCACCTTGTTGTCTTTAAACCATTTCTGTGTAGTTTTCACTGCTTGCTTCGGCTCATTGTCTTGCTAGAAAATAAATCTTCTCCCAAGTTGTAGTTCTAAAGAGATGGTAGTTCTAAATACCATCTCTGGCTACAACAAAAAGAAAAGACAGCCAATCGTGGGTAATGTGGAAAGAGCTGATGAACTCAATCAGTTCTTCAACAGGTTTGACACTGAGGTCACATCCCATCCATCCAGCTGCCCTCCTCCTCCCTCCTCCTCCTCCTCCTCCTCTTCAACATGTGGGCATCTGCACCATGGCTCCTCTTCAACAACATCTGGACATCTCCATCATGGCTCCTCCTCCTCCTCCTCCCCCTCCTTCTCCACAAGTGTGTTCCTCCACCATGCCTCCTCTTCAACAACATCCGGGCATCTCCATCATGGCTCCTCCTCCTCCTCCACCACAAGTGTGTTCCTCCACCATGGCTCCTCTTCAACAACATCTGGGCATCTCCACCATGGCTCCTCCTCCTCTCCTCCTCCTCCTCCTCCTCCTCCTCCTCCTCCACAAGTGTGTTCCTCCACCATGCCTCCTCTTCAACAACATCTGGGCATCTCCATCATTGCTCCTCCTCCTCCTCCTCCTCCACAAGTGTGTTCCTCCACCATGGCTCCTCTTCAACAACATCTGGGCATCTCCATCATGACTCCGTCTCCACCTCCTCCTCCACATGGGTACATTTCCGCGACTGCAGCTACTCCTCTTCACACACCTGTTCCTCCACCCTTGTTTGTCACTGAGACAGGGGTGAGGTTGGAGCTCGGGAGACTTTGCTCTGGGAAGGCAGCTGGCCCTGATGGTGTGTGTCCAAGGCTGCTTAAAGACTGTGCTGCCCAACCGTGCCAACCTCTTCACAAAATCTTCAACCTGAGTCTACAGCTGGGGCGGGTGCCGGCTCTGTGGAAAACATCTTGTATTGTCCCGGTACCAAAAAGAAAATGTCCAGCTGAACTAAATGACTACAGACCGGTGGCCCTTACTTCACACATCATGAAAACCCTGGAGCGGCTGATTCTACGTCTTCTGAGGCCTGAGGTCAAAGACAAACTCGATCCCCTGCAGTTTGCCTACAAAGAACACATTGGAGTGAATGATGCAGTACTCTACATGCTCCACCGTTCCCTCTCTCATTTGGAAGAATCTGGCGCCTATGTAAGAACTATGTTTTTTGACTTTTCAAGCGCATTTAATACCATCCAACCCAACATACTCAAAAACAAGCTCATAGAGATGGGAGTGGTTTCTTCCTTTGTCTCCTGGATCACGGATTACCTGACAGAAAGGCCACAGTTTGTCAGGTTAGGGAACTGTTTTTCTGGGACATTAATGAGCAGCACAGGGGCTCCACAAGGGACTGTCCTGGCTCCATTCCTGTTCACATTGTATACAGCAGACTTTAAATATAACTCTGAGTCCTGCCACATCCAGAAATACTCAGATGACACTGCTATTGTAGCTTGTATAAGGAATGGACAGGAATCTGAATATAGGGATTTGATAAAATCCTTCAGTGACTGGAGTCATAAAAACTGCCTCATACTAAACACATCAAAGACAAAGGAAATGGTCATTGATTTCCGTAGATCCAAGCCCCCTCTTCAGCCTGTGAACACTTGTGGAGTGGACATCGAGGTGGTAACAAACTATAAATATCTTGGTGTACACCTGGATAACAAGCTGGACTGGTCCCTTAACACAGATGCACTCTACAAAAAGGGGCAGAGCCGCCTCTTTTTCCTAAGGAAGCTCAGATCTCTAAACATCTGCAGTAAGATGCTGCAGATGTTTTATCAGTCTATTGTGGCAAGTGTTTTATTTTATGCTGCAGTCTGCTGGGGAGGAAGTTTGGAAAAAAGCAAGCAAGGAGGCTGGATAAGCTTGTGAAAAAGGCTGGCTCTGTGATCGGAGTAAGGATGGACTCTCTGGAGGAAGTTGTGGAGAGAGACACAATGAGGACGGTGGAGGCCATCCTAAACAACATGGATCATCCACTGCATAACACCTTGATGGACCAAAGAAATAATGGTGGTGGAAGGCTTCTCTCTCTTCGTTGTAGGACAGAGAGATACAGAAGATCTTTCATACCAACTGCCATCAGACTCTATAATTCTTATACAAATAGATGAGACTACAGACAAATGAATTTCCCCTTGGGGATCAATAAAGTATTTCGTATTCGTATTCGTATCCGTATTCGTATTCTCTTGCAGACTGAATCAGACTGTCCTCCAGAATTTCCCTGTATTTTGCTGCATTCATTTGACCCTCTACCTTTACAAGCCTTCCAGGGCCTGCTGATGAGAAGCATCCACACAGCATGATGCTGCCACCACCCGACTTAACAGTGAGGATGCTGTGTTTGTGATGATGTGCATTGTTTTGGTATCTGCCAAACATAGCATCTAGTCTGATGGCCAAAAAACTCCATTTTGGTCTCATCAGACCAATGAACCTTCTTCCACTTGACCATGGAGCCTCCGTAATTGCCTTTGGATGAACTCTAGTCGAGATTTAATTAGCTTTCTTCAACAGTGTTTTTCTCTTTGCCACTCTAAAGCTTTGACTGGTGAAGAACCCGGGAAACAGTTGTTGTCTGCAAAGTGTCTCCCATCTCAGCTGCTGAAGCTTTTAACTCCTTCAGTGTCATCATAGGTGTCTTGGTGCCTCCCTCACTTGTCACCTTCTTGCACAGTCACTCAGTTTGTGAGGATGTCCTGCTCCAGGCACATTTCCACATGTGCCATATTCCTTACTGATGGATTTAACTGAACTCCAGGGGATGTTCAGTGACTTGGATTTTTTTTTGTATCCATCTCCTGGTCTTTTCAATAACCTTTTCTCTGAGTTGCTTGGAGTGTTGTTTTGTCTTCATGGTATAATTGTAGCTACGAATACTGATTAACCAGTGACTCAACCTTCCAGACACAGCTGTCTTTACCAAAATCACTTGAGACACATTCACTGCACTGAGCTGATCTCCATTTCACTAACTGTGAGACTACAAGCACCAATTGGCTGGACCTCTGTTCAATTAGGTCAGTCACTTTAAAGGGCATTTATGCAATCACTTATTTTGCGTTGCATATTTTAAGAGGGTTTTTTTTGTAAATTTTTGTGTCAGAAAAGCCAAATTATATTAACAATGATTATATTCATTCATCAGTATACCTGATGAAGGTCGTCCAGACCAAAACGTCGTTTATTTAATAAATCAGTAGAAAGTGAGAAGCAATAAAAAGGGAAAACATTCAAGGGGGTGAATGCTTTTTATAGGCACTGTATTTGGCCTTTATTTTCACTTTCTTACAGGGCCGTTTGTCACTTTTGAGAAGTATAGTGTATTCTGGGTTTAACAGCATTATATGTGGCTTCTAATGACAACATCATTTTTGTGTATGTCACGTTATGGTATAACTGTTAAATGAAGAACATATTCCCATTTTAATTTTTGTCTAATTTAATGGAAAGCATAACTAATGTCTTATTGGTGTCCTGTAAAATAAAGTGCAACCATTATTTCTACTTGGTCCCTGATTAAATTTACATCATAACTGACAGAGCAATGAAGTGTCTATTCGTATTCATTGAAAAAAGAAAATCCTGCTGATAATTGTTAGAGATGATCAAAACCTCTTTTTATCTTGTTATTTGTTCTTTTACAGCATCATGTACTGAGAAGGAGCTTGTCTTGCCTCAGGGAGTCCATCAGTGACCTCAACAACACCTACACTACAGCTCTGCTGGCGTATGTCTTCACCCTGGCTGGAGACATGGAGACCCGTACTCACCTTCTGCAGCACCTGGACACAGTTGCCATACAACAAGGTGAGTCGTCCTCCTGAAACAAATCATTACTGCCTCATTACTGCTGCGTTAGCTGACCTTGTGCCTGTGTATGGATGTTTGTAGGAGGTTTCCTCCACTGGTCTCAGACAGTAGCAGAAACGTCAGCCTCTCTGTCTGTGGAGATCAGCTCCTACGTGCTGCTGGCCAAACTCAGTGCTTCTGCTACAGCTGAAGACCTGGGCTACGCCACCCGCATCGTCAGATGGCTCACAGGGCAGCAGAACCAATATGGAGGCTTCTCGTCTACACAGGTACGACCCAAACAGCTGGAGCTGAGGCAGAGCAGCTGCACAGTCGACAATTTTACTGTCATTATTAGAGTTCAGAGCCGGCCCCTGTGGTGATTACATGCATGTCTCATTGCTGGTTTATTATGAGGCAGATGCTATTTGTACCTGGTGTGGAATAGATAATGTGGCTATTTAAACCTGGGTGTATATAAACTCGCATGGCAGAGACAAGCACCGTGGTGTCCATAGCCAATAATGCAATTTGCACTCAGGTTGTAAATAGTCAGTGTAGTAGTGTGGCACCTGGATGGCAGAAACAAACCACAATCTTTCCCAAAACCTAACCAAACAAACTGTAAATAATAAGTCAGTGAAGTCTAAAAATGAACAGTTATTATTAATAACTGGACAAACAACTGAAAAAAAGGTTCAAGTTGAATTTTAGGAAAATAAAGGTCTGCAGGGAGTCACGTGAAGCAGCGAGGGTAGACAGACGTATCCACTGAGAGTTCCCGATGACACCCAGATAAAATTATCCTAAAACTGACTAATTTCACCCAGACTCGAATCAAAGTTGATATTAAATGACTACATGGCTACCAGGTTCAAAGGAAAGCAAAACAACCCCATAAATGTTCCATTCTTTATGGATGTTGAAGATGCTAAAGCTAGCACTAGCCATCCACATGCTAACAACAACCACCATGACGAGCATGGAGCAGGAAAAGAGAACGCAGGTGAGGGCTCGACCCACATTCTCAGAGAGATTTGGGAGGGAAACCAAAGACTCGCTGCACACCTAGATTCTAAGATGACAGAGATCAACGTAATGCTATTACAAATCTGGATAAGACCATAAACAGCCTGGTTACAAGAGCCACAGAGGCAGAGAACTGCATCAGCACTGCTGAGGACGCGCTAGTGGGTCTGGACAAAACAGTACTTCAGCTACACAAACAGAATGACTACCTGCTTGAAAAAGTTGATCAACTTGAAAATTACAGCAGGTGCAACAACATCCGAATCATAAATCTACTGGAGGGTTTGCAAAGGCACAAACCCGGTGAAGTTTTTCACTGACTGGATCCTTTCTACCCTGGGCGCTGATAACTTCTCCGACCCCATCATCATAGAGCAGGCACACAGGGTGCTATTCCCCAGACCACCACCGGATAAGAAGCCAAGGCCCTTCATAATCAGATTTCTGAAGTATCAAGACAGAGAGAGGGTCCTGCACGCAGCTGCTTTAAAGGAGAGAAACACCATTCAACATAATGGCACACCTGTCATGTTATTCCCTGATGTGAGCCCTTGTGTCGCCAAACGCCGAAAGGAATATGACCAGAGAAGAAAGAACTGACCGCGAGGAAGATACCTTTTGCACTGCTCTATCCCGCAACACTGAGGGTTTTCCACGACAGCCAGCGGCGATTCTGCAAAACACCCAAAGAAGCCATGGCATTCCTCCACAAGCTGCATCCTGGAGGTGAGAGAGAGCCCGAGTGATTTGACTACAGGTGATGCGTTCACTGCCGCAAGGGACGTTTTACTACAATAGAAGACAATATTTTTGGACACAACAGCTGGCAGCACAAATACTGCAACTTAAACCCAGCCATTTATTGCTTATATTTAACCACTATCCTCACCTCATAACTGGAGCTTCTTTTTGTGTTTGTTCTAATTCTACTGTGATTTGCTCCCAAAGGGTTGTAAAATGAAAGCTTCTAGAATCAATATCAGGTTACTAAAACAGACTGTTAACCACCCCTCACAGAAAGGGTGATGTGGTAACCCCTGACATGGGTGTCTGTCAGGTTAGCTATAGGGATCTGCACTTGGGGATATCAAGCACGCAACTTGGTGTAGAAATGGACTTGCACTGTATTTGTTCTGTGTCAGTGCTGTTATGGGAGGGATTTAGATTTAGATTTATTTTGACTATTATCAAAGTGTTACCTGACGTAGTATTTAAGTACCTTTGCCCAAAAAATCACTATGTGAATATGCCAAAATCTAAGCTAACACTGATTTATCCAGTATCCTTATAAAGTAATATCATGGCTGAAGTAGTAAAATTTACATCATTGAATGTAAATGGGCTGAATGGACCAGTTAAGTATATGATTACTTGAAAAAGTTGAAGACTGAGATAGCATTTATACAAGAAAGCCATCTTACTAAAGTTGAACACAAAGCTAAAAATCGAATGGGTAGGGCAAGTATATGCATCTTCTTTAATTCAAAAGCAAGGGGGACAATCATATTATTGCATAAGAACCTACCCTTTTCTCTGGAAAGAACTATTTTGATCCAACAGGGTGATATGTATTGATTCAAGGCAATAAATACTCTGAAACCTGGACATTCTTAAATGTGTACGCTCCAAATTATGACGACCATTCCTTCATTCAAGTAATATTTCTCAAAGTGTCTGAGTGCTCAGGGAATATATTGATAGGAGGAGACTTTAACTTAAGTTAAAGTTTTAGACATGTCCTACACTGTAGTGACAAGGACCAAAGCAGCCAGATCCACATTGGCCTTTATGAAAGATCTAAACCTCTGTGACACCTGGGGTCCGTTTCACAAAGCAGGTTTAGTGAAAACTCTGAGTTTGTTAACCCTGAAATGAGGGAAACTCGGAGTTTTCCGTTTCAGAAAGGAAGGTAACTCAAACCAGGGAAAGAGGGGTAACTCTAGCCTGTTTCACAAAGAGAGGTAACTTAAGCTCTCGGTCAGTTACCGCAGTAACAGACTCTATGAATCTAACCTGGTCGGGACCAGGTTTTTCACAATGAACCTCGAGTTTCTCTCTGTCTCCGCCCCCTTTCAGCCACACACGCTATTTGATTTCCTCATTCATTCATACATTCTGTCAAAATGGCATGTCCTTTTCTCAACGACCCAGTGGATGAAGGAGCAGCATTATTGCGCAGAGAATTAAATATTCGTCGGGAGATTGTCATCAGACCGCGCATAGATGTCCTTGCATTTCCAGACAGTTACCTTTTTGAGCGATACCGTTTCACGTCACAATCTATTATCTACATACACAACCTAATCCGTCCTTACATTTGCAACATCAGCAGCCGCAGTCATGCTCTCACATCCCATCAGATATTGTGTGTTGCGCTGCGATTCTTTGCCAATGGAAGTTTTCTGTACAATGTTGGAGATGCAGAACATCTAAAATTCTGGCTTAGGGCCAGCTCCTCTGCCTCCGTTAGAGGTGGTGGTGCTGGGCCACCACCCGTTTTACGGGCATCGGATTTCTTTCTGTTGGCTGAGTAGAAGTCTGTGTTAGTTTAAATAGGCTTAATTATTTAACAGAACATGATATGGATGAAGACATTTAGGCTGTGTGGGATAAAACAACTGCACAGTGAAACAGCCACTTAATATTAGGCTACTTTACAATGTAAAACATGATCAAAATGAGGTACCTCCATGAGATTATGCCGAGGTCTTACCTGTTTGAACAATGTTTTTATATTTCATCTTAAGCTGCTGCCATGTGCGCTTCTGCCCCGCGGGATTGCACCTAAATGAAATAACTTAATAGGCTACCATTCAAACGGTTTTCCCCCTGTAATATTATTGTGATTGCAAAGGACTACATTTAAACTTACGCATTGACCCGAGCAGCAATGTTCTCCCACGCCGTCTCCCTCTCTTTGGCAGCTGCTGCGGTGTTGCACTTTTTTCTGAAAATGTGCTCAAACTCGCCATACGAGCGCATTAAGATTTCCATCTCAAGTGGCGTGAAAAACGCAGCCCTCCGCTTCCCCGTTGCCATGGTGACTCGTCGAATCGGGGCTCCATTGATGCTGGCTTTTTATAGTTGTGGTGCACAGCGCTTAAATCCAGGTGAAACTACTCCGAGTTGAGTAAACCAACTCAAATCAGCTGTTCTGGAACCGAAAACTCAGAGTTTCTTATCTCAGAGTAGATCAACTCAGAGTTCAGAGTTACACTCAGGGTTTGTTGAACCTGCTTTGTGAAACGGACCCCTGAAGACACCTTCACCCCACAACTAGAGACTAATCCTTCTATTCATGTCCCCATAACTCCCATAAGAGGATAGATTATTTTTCTTGCATCTAACCAATTAACCCATAGAGTTATGGAAACTGAATATTTACCAAGAATCATCTCAGACCATTCCCCACTGACACTCTCATTGTTAATACCTGAAAAAGTGCAGGGACCATACAGATGGCAGCTGAAACCAGCTCTGCTCAAAAAAGCTGATTTTTGTCAATTCGTGAGAAACCACATTAAGTTCTGCGAAACAAACTGCCTCTTCCCCCAATAGTTTTGTATTGTGGGACACAATGAAAGCCTACTTAAGAGGGTCGGTAATTTCTTACAGCAGCGGCTTAAAGAAAAAACACATGGCTGAAATTAATGAGCTTGAGAAGGAAATCCTATATTTGGAAAAAGAACAACAAATGTCACGCTCAAGGGAGACCTACTGAACTTTAGTAAACAAAAAGCTCAAATATAACCTATTGAACACATACAGAATAGAAAGAAATATTCTTAGAACCAAACAGAGATACTATGAATTGGGGAGAAAAGGCACAGAAAGTCTTGGCTTGGCAGTTGAAGACGGAGGAGAAATCGAGAATTATTAATTCCATAGAAACCGAAAATGGGACTGTAACAGAAATCCAAAAGAAAGTGATTGTTTTAAACGCTATTATTCTGCACTATATACGTTCACAGTCCACAGATGACCAATACCACAATTGATCACAAGATTCTCTATCAACTACTGAACTACCATGATTAACAGAGGAGACCAGGAGAGATGAACTCCCCCTTCACTCCAAAAAGAAATTGGAGAAAGCCATCCAGATTATTTCCAAAGCCTTGACCAATAGGCTAAACAGGCTCCCTCCCCAAGCTTATCAATATAGACCAAACAGGTTTTATAAACAAACGACTCTCAGCTGATAACCTCTGCAGACTCTTCAACATTATTCATTTAGCAAACACTAGAAATGAATCCACTATTGCACTCTCATTAGATCGCGGAAAAGGCCTTTGACTGCCTTGAATGGCCATATCTCCTAAAGGTCCTGAGCAGATTTGGGTTTGGTCTGTCTTTCATTAACTGGGTAAAAACCCTATACCATAAACCACAAGCAAAGACAGTCACAAATGGTATAATGTCAACCCCATTACATTACAAAGAAGCAGCAGACAGAGCTGTCCGCTTTCTGCCGGGCTTTTTGTCCTGCAATAGAGCCACTGGCGCAAGCAGTGAGACAAGACCCAGCCATAAAAGATGTCCAGGTTGGTCACTATAACACACAAATTAGCCTATTTCCCGATGATATAATTTTATTTCTTACACACCCAGCCCAGTCTCTCACCAGATTACAATCTCTTCTGAACAGTTTAAGTACAATACTACAAAGTGAACTATGAAAAGAGTGAAATACTCCCTTTGACCAAAGCCAACCAGTGTGATTTGAACTGGTCAGACTCCTTTAAATGGGCTCCAGATGGGTTTACATACCTGGGTATCCGGGTGGATAGCAATCTGAAGAATATGTTCAAACTGAACTATCATCCACTGATTCAGAAAATAGGGGATGATTCTAAACAGGTGGACAGACCTACTCCTAACCTTATTTGGTAGTCAGTTGTATAAAGATGAACATTTTGCCCAGGTTAATGTACTTATTTTCAGTCACTTCCCATCCCTCTCCCTAATACTCTCTTAATAAACTCTTAATAAAAACATAAGGAAATTCATCTGGAATCATAAAGTACCCAGGGTGAGCCTAGAGGAATTATCATGGGATTAGAAAATGGGTGGCTTCGGACTCCCTAACCTCAAATTTTACTACTGGGCTGCACAAATGAGAATTCTCCTATCTTTACTTGAACGATGCTATGCGCCCCCCCTGGACACAAATTGAACTTCATGACCTTGATGAAGAGGTGGGAAGTGATTTTATTCATAAATGGAATTCAAAAAGTATTGTCAGTAAAACCAAGAACCACACTCACTGTCCACCTGGTTATATCATGGTATGAGGTCCATAGAATTATTGGAGTGAGGAATGATTGTTCCCCAAAACCTTTGTGGAAAAACAAACTTATGGTAATAAAATTTTTAAGCTTTGGTATGACAGAGGTATAAGATACTTTTTCAACATTTTTCATGTCCTTTGAACAGCCTAAAAGCAAAATATGACTTATCCAACAAACACTTCTTTGTTATATATATAACTGAGAGCCTTCTTGAAAAAAAGTTTAGGGGATCAAATGGCACTGCCTGACCTGACAAGGGTGGAGGAGGTGTTTAACTCCAAAAGTGGTTCAAGGCAATTTATTAGCACGGCATACTTGATAATGATGGAGGAATGTCCAAAACAAAACATACATCGATCAGAGAGAGGTGAGAATCTGACTTGGGCATCACCATAGATGAGGGCCTGTGGTCTGACTTATGTCAGAACAGCTTGTTTGCCACTGTGAATGCCAGATTTAAATTGGTCAATTACAATTTTCTTCATGAGCTTTACCTCACCGCTCAAAAACTACATCGGTATAAAACCTACATTTCAAATATCTGTTTCAGATGTGGCATTGCTGAGGGTACCGTGTTACACTGCACGTGGCGTTGTACTAAAGTGACGTCATTTTGGTATGATATATGTGACACATTGACCAAAATCATGATACACAGATCCCAATAGACCTAGGACTCTGTCTTCTAGGAAACATAACAAACTTGAAATAAATCAGAGTTCCAGGAAATTCATTGATATAGTTCTTGCTATTTCCAGAAAATGTGTCGCATTAACCTGAAAGTCAATTCCCTGCTCTCTATATCGAAATGGATATCAGAAATGATCAACTGTATGCCCTTAGAGAGATCACCTATGTTCTGAAGAACGGATATGATGTCTTTTTAAAGATCTGGCAGCCCTTTAATTGAATATATAGAAAAGCTACCTTTATCAAATGTGGACTCACTGTGACCTTTGACCTGGTCCATTGTAGGCTTATACTAACGGTTCAGGTACAATAGTTGAGATATTTTAGTGACAAGCGTGTCACAACATAATAAATGTATTTGATTGTGTTGCCTTTTTTTTCAACATTTATTTATTTATTTTGTAATTGACTTTATTACTATTATTTTTATTTTTATTATTTCCTATTCTATATATTTAGCTTATGTAATTATTCTTTCACCTCATAGTGCTTTGTTAACTGTATATCTTTTATTATTGAGTTTTAGTGGGAATAAGTTGTGCGTTCTTGTAAAATGAAAAACTGAAAATAAAATATTAAAAAAAAAAAGAAAGAAAGAAATGAAGGTCAGCCTGTCAGCATCAGCATCCATTCTGTCCACAGATAAAGTCACATACTACTGACCCATCAGCTTCATATTTTTTGGGGCGCATTTATTTATGAGATTTCTTTTTACTCCTTCTTCCCTGCAATGGTGGTCTAGAACAATTTTTCTTGTGGTCCAGGCCTGGTACAGTTGTTTTCTCAGAGGGGCACGTTTGACCCATGCAGTTATAATGCATGAAGTAAAAACCGCCCAAAATACAACGTAAAATAGCATGATAGCTCAAGATGAAGAATTGTCCACTTGCCTGGGGCACAATAAAAAATCTATTTTGATCTAGTAAATCTAGCAATTCACTTGTCTGACTGGGCAACTGGTAAAAAAGAGTTTAACTATTAAAACTATTTTGATAATCAAATAATTGTTAAAATTATTTTTTCCTGCAAAATGACAGAAAATGCTGTTTTTCAGACTCTAAAATGTGGGGATTTTCTGCTTTTCTTAGTTGGTAGATTTCTGACCTCCAGTAACTTAGAGTTGCAGGTAAGTTAGAGTGAAAATAAGAATAATGTAAAAAATAATGTTATAACTGTAAAACTTTAGGAACAATTTTCTCAAAACCAATATTCATTGAATTTCACTTGATCCCTGTAGATAATTATAACCATGAAATATGAGTTAGTTTGTAGGTACAAACACAATCTACATGTAAACATATCTGCTGTAACTGAGGTCCAACTTGTGTTGTGTGTGTGTGTGTTGTAGGACACAGTGGTGGCTCTTCAGGCTCTGGCTCTCTACTCCACTGTGGCGTTCAGTTCCAGAGGGGTCAGTCTCAGTGAGCGTCCAGTCTCCCAGTGACCAGCTATTATTTGATGTGAACCAGAGCAACAAACTGCTCTACCAGGAGGAGGCGCTGAAGGACGTGACAGGAAAGCACAGCCTGGAGGTGAAGGGCGCTGCATGTGCTTCAGTGCAGGTCAGTGGACCCTGTATCTCTCCATGTTTCTAACTGTACACATACATACTGTATAACACTACTGAGGTGATCTTAGTCTCAGAGGTCATTAGATGTTTAAATTCTGCTTCAATCCTCAGATTCAGTTTTCTTGAATATTACAGTCTTCCTGTTCACTCTTTTTCAGATTTCTCTTCACTATAACATCCCGACTCCTGCTGATGTCACCACTCTCGGTGTGGAGGTCAAACCAGAGGCTGAACTGCCAACCTCACCAATCTCAGAGACCTAAACTCACTCTGAAGCTGAAGTCCCTGTAAGTGATGTTCATGTTCATATGACAAAAGCAGATGTTATTTGCTTCCACATTTTTATGTGTTTCCTGTAAAAACAGCCAGCTAGGGCAGGACTTGTTGTGGATTATGCTTTGCGTTGCAGCTATAGTGGCCCGCTCCCAGTGAAACACAGCCAACCAAACATCCAGGACCAAACACAGCCTCTGAGGCAGACAGAGGTTTGATGACGTGAAATATAGTACAAAGCCGATTGTCTTGCTGGGTTTTGCCTCCTGACATGTCGGAGTGGGGTCAGCAAGCTGCAATGGCTACCAGATTGAACAGCACTACAATTAGAAATGAACTAATTTAGAAAAAAGTAAAGCTGTCTTTCCATCAGGAAACTTTGTAAATCACCTCAGTACTTTTTTCCCCTGTTGGACCGGGAGGATGTTTTGGTCCCAGTCCAGCTTGTGTTCACTGCGAGGCTGCCAAGCCCCGTTCCAGCTAAGTTAGCAGAAACTCTGTAATTCAACCCAGAGTTGAAGTTATCACCAGAGGACATCAGAGGGAGAACAGGAAGCATTTTCTCCATAAAATACAGTGTCACCCAAATCAGTGCATCAAGTCATTATGGTGTAGCTAAACTCCATGTAGCCAGTTGTTGAAGCAGTCCCACTATAAAGTGTGTCATGCATAATCTGCTGTCACAGGTACCACTTTCCTCAAAGTCAATAGTCAGTGGGCATTTAGCCACAGCCCCATGTCAGAACCATATTTATATGATTCCTTTACAGATACAGTGGAAATGAGAATAGTACAAACAACATGGTGATCCTGGATATCAAATGCTCTCTGGATTTGCTCCAGATGAAGAGTCTTTGAGAGGGTGAGTTATGAACACAATTTTAATTTGAACATTATTTGTGTTGGTTGTTGATGTCATGACGACGGGATAACACAGCTGAATTTGGTCTCCTCACAGCTCAAAATGACCGTCTGGTGGATCGAGTTGAACAAAAGGAAGATCATGTTCTCGTGTACATACAGAGGTGAGGAGAATTCACAGTGAAGAACAACAATGATGATCTCCAGATTTGTTACTGATTGATTGTTGCTGTATCATCTGTTTTCCCTCCAGTTAATGAAGGACGTACCCAAAAACTACCGTTAGAGCTCATACAGGAGCTCCCAGTGCAGAACCTGAAGCCAGCTGTGGTCAAGATCTATGACTACTACCAGCCAAGTAAAAAAGATTCTTTGTCTTAACATCTAAGGACACTTGTCCTTTGCAAGTTTGCAGGGATTGTAGCCAATTTTATCAAATTTGCATCCAGGATCAAATCAGCTTGCTGACCCCTACAAACTTTGTCTGAAGGTACACTGGGATTGAACCAGTGAACATGAGCATGAATGAATGAGTCCACTCTTTCACTGTTCTATTTGTTCAGACTGTTGATCTCGTTCTTCTGTTTCCTCTCAGGTGACCAGGCTGAGACAGAGTACATATACCCTTGTGCTGCAAGTCACAATCTGTAACTAAAGGAGGTCACTCAGTAGAATGCAGATCCCCACCAGGGAACAAGTGGTGAAGCACCTACTGCAAATCGCACCACTACTCCCAGATGCAACCAGCAGAGATTTGCAAAATTTAAATAAAGTGTTTTTTGTCTTGTGTAGTCTCAGTTTTCTTTAAGATGCATGGAATAGTGAAATGGTGTTGTAACTGTTTGTCCTGGGTCCATATAACTGTATAAACTTAAAGGGATATTTCAGTTATTTTTGAGTTGGGGTTGTACGAGGTACTTATGCAGATCAGCTGCTTGGCACAGAAGATTGCAAGATCAGACTGAGATCAAAACTTTATTGTCCTAAAGATGTCAAAGATGGTGCACATGTGTGTTTTTTCCGTATCCCAGTCATTCCCCCTCTGCAGCCCACCTTCTCTGCCCTCTGGTTCACAAAGCTTTCCTCTTGTCTCCACAGTGAAGGCATTTAGTTGTCTCTGTCATAAATCACTCATTCGTTATCTTCCTGTATTGTCGTCTCTTGAACAAACTGTTGTAACTCTGAGCTAAACAGCTGGTTTGCGGGAGTGATACAGAGCAGAAGCAGGAGCTCCTGTACGAAGGGATTTACAGAAGGACCATGGTTGAGAAAATGTAGTGCCTAAATAAATGGCTGTCAGGCAACAAAGAAAAGTGGTGAAAAAATCTAAATTTAGCACATTTGAATGGATATTGCTTCTATTTAGGTAGACTTTTATTTGTGTGGCTAAAAAAAAACTTTTTTTCTGTTGATCCCATCTGCAACAGTTCAGTGTTAAGCTCTGGTGAAGGGACTTAAATGGCACCGCACGTCATCTACTGAACTGCACGACTATGCATGAGTACCTCTACAACTGCACTTCAAGAAAAAAATAACTATTTCCTTTAATAAAACAAATAAACGGGACAGATCCAAGCTACCAATTTAAACATTATTACCCAGTGTTTCCTCAGATCAACTGTCTTAGGGTCAACAGGGAAAAAATAAACCACAAAATTACAAGGATACAAGGCAATTCATTTATCCTTTTACAGAAGGTTCTAAATTGAGGTTTTGATGTAGCTGGTTGAAGAGATAAATGAAAATATAGAAACAAACTAATTTATATGGAGGAGTGGCTGAGGATGAATGAAACAGTGCTCACAGTGTGTGAGGGAAGAAGCTGCTCGTTCAGTCTGGAGGTACAGCAGCAGATTATTCTGTATCTTTAGTAGGTGGGTACAAATGATGTTTCTGGGCCGTTTTTAATGACCCGCTGTAGAGTCCTCCTGTCCTGGGCCATGCAAATGCCGTGCAGGGCAAGTGTCCAGTCCAGAGTTGAAATTTGACACTAAACGTTGGAGCAGCCAAACTGCACGGGTTTCTCCTGAACTTCCAAGACATCGTTGTCAAAAGTAACGTTATATAAAAACAAGTAAGTGTAAAAGTAGAGACATATTGTAAAATTCATATGACAGCTATGCATTTCACTCATGCGCATATTGTAGGGAGATGCCACGGAAGCAATGTTGTGTGTGTGTTTATGTATTAATATGGCTTTTGATAAGCAGATAAGGAGCTGAGACATCCAAGGGGAGTTTGTGTGTTTAAATGTCTGAAGCCCATTGACACTGGACTGTAAACATAGACTTGACTTGATTCTGCAACATTTCCCTTCAACCTGTTTGATTTGGCCACCCAGAACGACTTAGAAACAACCATGACCACTGGGGCAAAAGTAGATGTTACTCCAGCTGTGATGTTGGACTACAGCTCCAGCACAGTTGTGGGTTTGTTTCGGTGTTGTATGATTTTTTGCAACTCTGGAAAAAGTTCAGCTTCTAACTTGAAGTTGTTTTTTTCCAGAGTTAGTACTTTGTGTAGAGGTGAGTTTAGGTATATGTAGTTGATTCCACAACAAAAGAAAAAATGAAAGTATAAAGTAAAAAGTCTGAAGGACATTTCTACCTGCTGTTTCTGTGCAAAGCTAACTGAACCTCACTTTTTCCTCCACGACTGAGTCTCCCTCTCTTGTCTGTCTGGTCTTGTTACATCTTTTACATTGTTTTTGTCTTGTTTACATCATTTCTGTTTTGTTTCCTTGTTGTAACATGTTTTAAATAATTTTCGTCTTGCTGTCTTTTACATAGTTTTGTTACATCGTTTTTGTCTCATTACATCTTTTGTTGCTTTCGTCTAGTTACGTCTTTTACATTATTTTTATCTTGTTCCATGTTCTCTGTCATTTCCGTCTTGCTGTTGTCTTATGTCTTTGTCTTGTTATGTTTTTTGTGTTTTCTATGTCATTTTCATTGTTATCTTAACATTGTTTTTTTCTTGTAATGTCTTTTACACTCAAATGCAATAAACTAAAGTGGACAAACCTGTTTATAAAAATTCAGATATATGTGTTCAAATGTAGGGAGTGAAAGTAAAAAGTTGACAGAAAACCAAATACTCCAGTAAAGTAGTAAAGACCTGGAAAATCTACTTAAGTAAGTAAATAAGTATTTGTACTTAGTTACTTTCCACCTCTGTTCTAAACCATTCAGAAAGTGATGTCCCACTTGTTTGTAGTGAGTGAAAGGGGGTGGGACTCTGTTGACTGTTAAACAGATGTGACTCTGAGGTTCATCTCAGTCAGTCATGGGTCTTCCAGGGATTCAGACGTGGACGTGGACACTGTGTGTCTGCCTGAGCTGGACGTTTGTGGCTCAAGTGGTGGCAGGACCGTAAGTTTACTTCAACAGTCTGAAAAACATTTACAGCCTGTCTACAGGACAGTTGTACAGTGGAGGTGAAGACATCTACTGTGTCTCAGTTTTGTCAGTTTCAGAACCTTTGTGAGTTCATTCTAAGTTGTGCAGAGGACTGACATCATCTGCTTATTTTTAAACATCATCTTTTGGGTGAGAGTTTTGTTTCTATCAGAGTCTCTGACTAATCTGCTGTATCTCTGTATGTTTCTGTGGTTGTAGTCAGTACATGGTCGCTATTCCTGCAGTTGTTGAAGCTGGAGCTGAGACCAGATTCTGTGTGAGTCTCCTGCAGCCCAGTGAGACTCTGGTCATGACCATCAGTCTCATCTCTCAAGAGAAGAAGACCGTCCTCTTCCAGAAGACATCCAGCACAGAATTTCATACCTGCGCTCAGTTTCAGGTCACCCTCCTCTTCACACTGTTTCTGTTCATTTAGTCTGCAAATATTCTTCTTTAAATATTTAAAACCTAAATGTTGATCAGGACCGTTTCTATTCAGCCATGAGCTATACATAAAATCAATACAATCTTGATGAATGATTATTTCTCACTTGACTGGTCTCTATGTTTCTGCCACAGGCTCCTTCAGTACAGAATAATGAGGTGCAGAATTTCAAGGTAGAGGTACAAGGTGACACATTTTACTCTGAAGAAGTCAGAAAAGTGATGATCAAGTCTATCGACCAATGACATTCATCCAGACAGATAAACCAATCTACCTCCCTGGACAAACAGGTAACTATAGACTGAAGATCTGGAGCAGTGTCTTGTCTAGAATACATGACAGATAATGAAAAGTTATTAGTAACTTGTCTCATTTAATGTGTTTAAAACTTTGCTAACAATGATGTCATTTCTGCATTGATTAAAAACATTCATTTCAGTGGTCTGTTAGGATGTTTAACACTGCTTTAGATCAGTGGTTTCTCAACCTATTTGAGTTTCCTGCCAGAACTGCCAAACTCCATATTTAGGAGTGTTTTTCCCTCATGCTGAGTGTCTTTTAGGGGGATATCAGTGAAGCTGCTTCCTGGCTCTCACTCTGTGCTGCTTGCCAGTCTGGCGCTATCCAGAAATTATCTTGCGACCCCTTTGGGGTCCCGACCCCCAGGTTGAGAACCACTGCTTTAGATAAGGTATAGGTTGCTTCATACAATCTTTTTCTCTCAGTGCATTTCAGAGTCGTAAACACTGGACACCAAGTTCAGACCTGTCAATGAGCTGGTGAGTGTCTGAACTGTCTGTTCTTTCTTTAGACCTCATTCAAACACTTCAATGTAATACTGAGTGATGATGGTGCAGGTTTCACTTTGTGCCCCAGCTGGTGGAATTAAACAGAACAAAGTGGAACATAGCCCACGTTCTTTAACCTTGGCTGATCTGTGTGTTTAATCAGTCTGTATAAATATCTTCTCCTGTTGATTCCAGCAGGGTCAATAGTACAACCATGGCCCCTTTTGGTAAACCTGACTCATTTGAAATTTTGCAATATTTGGAGCAGAGAAGCAGAACTGAAGCTGTGAAACTTTTATTTATATTTATTATGCTTAAAACTGAGAAAGGTTTCGATCTTTTATACAGTGTGAAATACCAGAACACATGACATAATATGCGTTTTGTTTTTAAAAAATAAATCACTCGTTCTTGAGAACTGGGCCAAATACTGTCTGACACTTTTTACACTTCAGTTATGCTGCAAAATTATGTTTAAAAAAATCAAACTCTTAGCTATTAAACCTTGTAATGGGCCAACCTCCTAGTGATTACATTTTTTATTTATACATTTTTTTATTTAATGTTCATTTTTTTATTTCACAGCATAGTTGTAGTGAGTAGCCATTTATTTAAAATACACATTTTTAAATCATAATTCTTATTTAGCTTTGATTTAGAAGGGTTATGTCATGCAAGGGCTACAGAGTTGACATGTTATGTCAACTCTGTAGCCCTTGCATGACATAGCATTAAAATAAAACAAATGTGTCGAAAAATATAAAGTTTACCAGTACTTGAGCAGTATTCCTGCCTTTTTTCAAAGCAGGAAGTGAGACAGGGGTCCATGGTGTTTAGCTTGCCCTTTTTATGCCTGATTTAAATCATGTTTTTGTAAAAATCTGATGGAGCTGATTGCAATCTGGGACACATCTTTAAATGGCCAACATCTTCATAAAAAATAGGTTTTATAACAAAGATTAATATAATAGCACATTTTTATACCAATGTTACCAGTAGGTATTGTTAGTTTTAGATTTTAAAGACTTTTAACTTGGCCTTTCAATCGATTAAAATATTTAATCATGATTAATCACATGAGTGTCTGTAGTTAATCGCAATTAATTGCAAATTTATCGCACATTCTTTATTGGTTCAAAATGTACCTTGAAGGGTGAATGTTTAGCTCAGTGGGTAGAGCGTCCGACCCATGTATGGAGGCTGTTAGTCCTCTGCAGTGGCTGCTGGTTCAACTCCCGCCTTTGGCACTTTGCTGCATGTCATCCCCTCTGCCCCCTTTCCTGTCTAATCTCTGGCTGTCCTATCTAATAAAGGCAAAAATGCCTAAATAAATAAATAAAAATATACCTTGAAAAATATCCTTTAAGTGTTTAATAATAATAATGGACAAATATGCCTGCTTTATGCAAATGTAACTTTATTAAGTAAAATATGTCAACCAGAAACAATGACAAATATTGTCCAGAAACCCTCAAAGGCACTGCATTTGGCATAAACAAATATGCTCAAATAATTACATAATAAACCCAAGTCCATCAGGCACAGATGAACATATTGACCTGCTCAATTTAACGTTAAAGCCTAAACACACTAAAAGCTTCTATAGAAAAGTAAATTGTAGCTTCTATAGCACACTACAGGCTTCAGATTTAAAATTCAAACACCACAGAACCAACTGTATTTTAGGAAAAGGCCGCTATTTATATGTATCTATTTATTTCTGTAGTATTATTATTGTTAATAATAGTTAATTTCTGTAATAAAATATTGTCCTCTGAGGAGAACAATCCTCACCTTTATTCAGCTCAGTCTATATAATGATGAAACAGTGCGTGATATTCATGTTTTTGTATTAAAGCAGCAGGATCATTTACATCAGTGTCACTCTGACAGTTTACATCAGTGAGGATGTTTTAAACAACAGCAGACAGCAAACTGCACACCGACACACACTCATCTGCTCATCTATCCATATTCACACACTCCCTCTGTCTCTGCTGTGGGTCAGATTTTTTTTTTTTTTTTTTTTTTTTTTTTTGTTTAATTTTACCTGGTTTCAGGTGGAGCTGCAGCTCCATCAGCACTCGCTCCTCTCTCTCCTCCTATTCTTCTATTTCTTTGCACTGAGTTAGGTGCCTAAACAGACAAGCCTGTTTACATTGTCGGGTGACAGAAGCTTGCTTCTTCGTGACTGCGCTGGCAACTGATTCAAACTATGGATCAGGCCAGTATAACAGAACGTGGGGGCAGTAACTGTACTGAGAGCTAATTAAACACTAAACAACTGTCTGTAAGATCATGAGAAAACAATTTTGAATCTTTTGGATGGGTGACGGTGAAATGCACATTGATGCTGCAGTTTATTTGGAGCAGCTCAGAGTTATTATCCAGTTATTTGAGTAGCTGTTAAAGTAACTCCTCCTTTAACAAACATCTCTGTGCTCTCTTCTTGCAGTACAACGTCATTGAAATTGAGGTAAGGCTCAGGGAAAAATCCTCATACAAATGTGTATTCTCTGCTTGCACAATGTAATGTGATGTATCCATTTTATGAGCTTCATGTCTGTTTATTTCCTGTCAATGCTATGGTAACATGAGCTTCACCTACAAACGTGATTTTGGGGGTTTTCGCACTGAAGTTAGTTACTTCACTTTTCAAAGTTAAAGGGCTTCCCATAGTTATCTCAGTGTCATGAGAAGTTGTATGATTCAGCCAAGAATGCAGTAATTTTGAGATCAGATTGTTAACAGCAGGATCAGCAAAGTCACCACTGTCATCCTGCCCAAACATACTGAATGACTGTGAATAAAAATAAAACTTTCCATTGATTTTATTTAACAGGACGTGAACCAAAACCGCATTGGACAGTGGCTGAACACCACATCCAATGGTAAAATACTGCAGCTGTCTTACTCCTTGAACTCTGAGGCCCCTGAAGGAATCTACAGAGTTATTGTGTGGATTAATGGAAATAAAATATCTCAAGACTTCAAGGTGGAGAAATATGGTAAGTGCCATTCCTTTTTTCCTTCCACAGTTTATGACAAATAAAGAAGACTAACTCCTTACTTTGTCCTCAGTTTTGCCAAAATTTGATGTAAAAGTAAAGGTGCCTGATGAAATAAGCGTTGGACAGGGGGAAATCAGAGTGGAAGTCTGTGCAAAGTAAGTAATGAGACTTTGTCACAGAACAATCTGCACTGGTGAGTAAGTCAAGAACACACTGACTGTGAAAACTTTATGTCTAATCAGGTATACATATGGACAGCCTGTACCAGGCAGTGTTGAAGTTGAGATATGCCGACTTCTGAAGGAAGAGTTTATAACGCGCAGCCCACCTGGAGGCCCTGCCCCGTGCTTCAATGATACAAAGCAGGTATAGTTACTATTGCTTCACTAGTCATAGAAATAAGTAGGGTCATTGTTTTACATTTTCTCAGTTTGAAAAGTCAGTTCTTTATTTCACATAAAGAACTTACAGCTGCAGCTGCTCCTGTTGGAGCTCCTTTGTTCCAGCATCGGCACAAAGACAGTGGGCCCTGTCTTACCCTGATCTAAAGCACAAGTTCAAAGCACAGGCCGCAGTGGTTTTAATTTATTCAAGGTATGTCCAAACCCACCTTTGCTATCTTGCAGCAGGGGCACAGGGATATCCTGTCCTGTCTGCCATTTACCCATGCAGTGCACAGTAGGAGACTCCTATCAGCTGTGCACAAGTGACCTGATTAATTCATGAGTGTGTTTTAGGTCAAACGTGCACAATAAATCAATCAGAAAATCAGCTCTCATCACCTTTAAGACGCAGGTGCACCCGACCGCAAGTGTTGTCAGCATGATAGTGGAATAACCAGAAGAAAACAAAGAGAAAAGATTTTCAAGCAAGGAGACAGATCTCCTGGTTCAAGAGGTGAAAGCGCGAGAGCGGAAAATATATGGAGACAGCAGAACATTACCATAGCAGACTTATAATTCATTATTATGATTATCATCATAAACGGTGTTAATTTTGAAACAGTCTTATTGTTGTTAATTTTAACTTCAGATTTAGTCTTACTTGCTGACTGAAAATTTTAGTTGGGTAAGACCACATTTTAGTGTTTTAAGTCCAGCTTTACTCGATGGAAATTTTGACTTTTGTCAAAATTTTAGCAAACGTTTTAATCATAATTTTCTCAGACAGTTTGATGCTATTGCAACAGATTTTGCTGAAGGACATTTCTCCTAGCAGTAAAAATCTGAGTGAGAAGAAAGCATACCTTTAACTGTGCTTAGACGTCTAGGCTGAGAGTGTGTAACTGATACATTCTTTCACATAAAAATGTACTCTGAAAGTCATTTCTAACGTGTGATTATTGATTATCAGACAACCTTTTTTGTATATTATTGAAGTCTTCTACTAGATTCAGCTTTCTGCTTCGCTCATTAGAACTCAGGTTTAAATCAAAGTGTGCATTCAGTAGGGGTCAGATCCCTGTCAGGCAAAAGATGGCGAAGCACCTACTGCAATGCCAACAGAACTACCAGATGCAACCAGCAGAGATTTTCAGAGTTCCACCAATATTAACATGACCTAGTAGCTGGTTTAATTTAATATTATATAATACAATGTATGTAGTGAGGACTTCAAGGGATTTTAATATAGTGTTCACCACTATACTGACCTGTAATTTTGAAGTTAATCAAAGGTATTAAGTTTATTTTTTGGCAAAATATAAGTTCTCACTATTACATGTGAATAATTTCCAGTGAGAAACATGCTGTCTTCACTAGAGACTATTTTGACAGAGGACTGATAGAGAGCTGAGCATTATGATATCACAGTGAAGGTGACCTTTGACCTGTTTGATGTATAAATGTTATCACCTCACAATTTTATCATATTAGATATATATGTTAAATTTTGTCAAAATTAGCGTTATAATTCTTGAGTTATGGCCAAAATTTACTTGTTTATTTACTTCCTGGGTTGTTTCTACAATTGCCTTAAATGTCAAATAATGATCAAATATGTGTAACATTGAAACTTCTCACTCTTCAACCTGTTCCTTCACCTCGATATGAATGAAAATGTTGTGTTTTATTCTGAAATGAACACGCAGGCCTCAGACTAACAATTAATTTTGATCCACAAGGACCAGTGCGTAGTGGCATCTAGTGCCTCACCTCCGTTTCCCCTTTCAAGTATGTAGGAGAGCCTACAGTGCCTGCGAAACTCGTGCAAGCATGAAAGGCCATATCTAGAGCCAAAGGAGTAGCTTATTGTGGTCTGGAATATGCACCCAAACCTGTGGTGAACTGATCACTGATTTTAAGTCAGGTGCCATTAATTTTAAGATAATTTGAGATTTATAGATCACAGACTTGTAAGTTACAAATGGGCTTCTGTGAACCCGTGTGAGCAAGGTTTTTTATACTCAGTATCTCAGTACCTTTGGAGACTTAAGATTAAATTCAAGTCTAAAACATAGAACAGTTTTATGAATGAAGACCCTGTATCTGTAGTTTTGGTTACAAATGACAAGTGCAGTTGGCTGGATAAAGTAATTTAGAGGGTAAATAATAGTCTTTCGATTTATTTTTTGTGTCTATCTAGACTGAAAAGAATGGCTGTATAACGTTTATGTTTGAGATGTCCCCTTTCACGGACGCTAACAAAGAGACACTGCAGGATAAACTGCGTCTCAAGGCCAGAGTGGAAGAGGAGGGAACAGGCAAGTTTCAGTTATCATATTTTTTTAGAAAGATTGTGTTTTTGATAGATGTTTCAACAATATGGCATACACACTGTTGTAACATGCAGACTTTTCTTACAGGTGTTTCACACTCACAAGAGAAAGTAATGACACTTTCTTACGTGGTTGGAATGCTGTCCTTTATTGATACACCCAAGGTTTATGAACAAGGATCAATTTTGGAAGGAAAAGTAAGTGACAGATGAGGTCTTCACTTCTTCACTGTGAGGAATACAGTACAACTGAAGCCATGAGCATTCTCAGTGATACACCTTTCTGCTTCCAACAGGTTAAAGCAGTTTACTTCAATAATACACCTATTCCTGACAAGCTGGTCCATTTGTTCAATGGTGAAGGGTGGTCAGAACATCTGCTACAGAACCTCACAACTGACAGTGATGGAATTGCCACTTTCTCATTAAACACATCCAACCACAGAGGAGACATCCAACTAACAGTGAGTGAATGACTATGGTATTGTGGGTTAAATCTGCTACAGTAAAAGCTACACTCACAAGTATTTAGTCCACAATATGCTTCAGTGTCCAGAATAGAGCCAACAACATAAGTCAGTCATCACCTTGGTTGGCACTTGCCATTTCATTGTTCAGTAGGTATAACCTGAACATTGTACAGATAAATGGAATACTTTTATTTGGCTGACTCCACAAAATATGATGGTAGTCAGCTTAACAGCTGAAACCCTAACTGGTTCCTACAGTAAATAGGATGCAATGGATCAAGGATTCTGTCTGTCCCTGTATTTCCCCAGCATTGGGTAACAATGGCTGTGAACTGCTGATTGCCTTTCTAAACATTTGACTTGGCTGTGTAACATGCATTGGTTGGATAAATATGTGATATACTTCTTTATTGTGGATTGAGTTGCCTCTTTCACTACTACTCCCTCTGGAGTCCTCCTGGAATCTGCCTTGAGTCCACTTTTATTATATATGCTGACATGTCTATATATGGACATATCTTTGTACACAATATGAACTTCCACTGCTTTGTGGATGACACTCAGTTGTATGTCCAGATAAAACTTTGTGCTGGTTACTGATGCTACATCGTATATCCTCAGATGTCTTGCTCATATCAAGCACTGGATGTCCACAAATCCCCTCTAGTTGTTATTTATAAAAATCAGTGATATGTGATCTTATGATATGTCCAAGAGCATCACTAGATGTATGAAACTACCATGCAAATCTGGCTCAGCCAGTGAACTCCTGGAATGGGCTGTGATGACAACCATGAAGAGAGTGGTGACAGATGGAGAGACAGTTGACAGCTTGGAAATTATATATGCAAATTATAGGAGGAAGGGTCAGAAGCAAACTTACATCTTATGAGGGGGAAAACCCAACAAAAACTCCCAAGAAAACATACCACCAGTAGAGCCCAATGTGATGGGTGGATGAGTACCTTGAATGGACAGGCAAGGACTCATGCATTTTGGACAAACAGAATGTGTATCCTGCAGAAACTTGCAGGGCCTGAAGAGCAGCTGGAACAATGTACAGGGAACGCCCTTGGTAAGTAGCTCCAACCTCCAAGCTCCAGAGGCCCAAGTAGTACATATTGCACGACACCACTGGCGGGTTAATTGGCCTCCAGCCAACAGAGGAAACGCGTGGTGCCAATTTGATGATGATGTGGACAGCAGAAGCATCCATGAAAAATAGCAGCAGACTCCAAACAATGACAACCATGATCATCAGTCTTGCCACAGAGAAATTTGGTACAGTGGAGAAGTACAGGGATGTACAGAGAAGATCACGCAGCTAAGACAAAAACTGCGACTTCTGAAGAAGCAGTTCAAGGGGGTAAGTGAGGATCAGAAACATGGGCTGGCAGAACTCTCCGGCATCTTTAGGAAGAATCTCACAACTCTTCATAGAGCAGAGTGGCACTGAAGGCAGACCAAAACAACTGCCAGGTCACAAATGCAGCGGCCACCTCTTGTGCTCAAAAGAGGATGTAGAAAACCATCTGCAGTCCCTGTAGGCACTGATGATGATCCATAGGATTGGCTCAGGACATCCCTAATTAGCATATGGGGCTAACTCCCTTGCACAGGATATATATACTTTTTTAAATGGAGTTATGTCTCATCTAACTTGTAATTCCATGAAGGGATCAGAAGCAAACAGTCAGTAACACACACAGGAATACTTATGTTAAGATTCCTAATGAGCTCACTACCTCTGACAGTAATTAATAATCCTGAACATAATAGCTTTTATTGCTTGTGATGATCTCAACCACTGTTATAATTGTGCTTCTTTTCTACAATTCAGGCTAGACTCACACAAAGGCCAGAGGGAACATATCGAAGTCCACACTATGTGAGTGCTCATCAATTTTTATCCCTGGTCCGACCATCTTCTCCTCCTTCTAAATCAGTCAGCTCTCTGAATGTGAAGAACAAGGAGAAACCACTTCCCTGTGACAAAGAAGAGAACATCTTCATCCAATATACAATAGCAGGAGAGACCCAGGGCTCTGTGGATGTGATGTATTTGGTGAGTAGTGGGTGAAAAGTGTCTACACCAATAACATATATTAGAAATGACCAGGATCACAGCTCCCCAAAAGTGAAGCCAAATGATCTTGTTCACCCCCTGGTGGAAGGCTGCAGTACAAGTCATAAATCAATCATTCCTTCCAGTGTAGATAGCACATTGACAAAACTAAAACTTCTTATCATATTGTTTGTTTTATAACGTGGATTTATTAAATACTTATTTGATACTGTAAAAATTAGGTTTTATGCTGATTGACAGCTGAGCTCTGCTCATGATTGAGTCAGCTGACTGTGTGGGTGGAAATTTGATACCATGGCTCCAACGCTGATTATTACTGTGCAGACTGGCTCCAAATGACGTCACCAGCACTGGATGGCAGCACTCGTATCTAGGGTTTTTTGGCGTAATTTTTGTACTGTGGGAGGAAGTGGTGAGGCGTAAGCCATCTTTTTTTTTTTTTTACAGACATTGGTTTACACTGATAAACTGTAACAGCTGAGATAGAATCTCATTTTTAAGGGGCAAATACAACGTGAGTAGTTAAGATTGAGGGATCGACTGCTGGGACTAAGTTCAACTGCAGCCGTTGTTATCTGGGTTGGTTGTTGTTAACCTTGAGAAGACAAAATCCTTTGTTTTGGGGTGTGTGTTTTTTCTGATCAATTCATATGATGGTCAATGAATGGATCAACTGTTGATGTTGGGTAAACTGTTTTGATGGCTGTCCATTTCTGCTGTGGAAAAGTGAAGCACAAGAATTCATGTACTCTAACTGAAGTCTAGTTGTGTACTTGTCTACGTGTGTGTTGTACACTGGCTCTTAAAAATTTCATGGTCTGAGCTGAGTAAATCATTTGAACCATTTTCCATTCAATTCTGCAGGTGTTGTCCAGAGGAACTATTGTCATGCAAGGATTTAAAAAGGTGGAAGTGCAAAGTAATCCTGGTAGGTAAAGATGGTTTGAAAAATGAGTAACCAACGATCATCTACTCATAGTTGGATTTATAGACACCACAGTTTCCACCACTCTGTTTCACAATTAAAACATTATTCTGTAGATTTCTTGCTTCATTTTATTTAGTGGAAAAAAGCAGGAGAGACAATGGGAATGACAGAAGGAAATGATCTTTTTTCTAATTTTTTAGTTTAATTTCCAACACCTACACTTGTAGATGTAAATAGATCTGTAAGTGTAAGTGTTGCATTGATTAATATGTTTGATCATAACATTCAGTTTGCTGTTTCAGTGACTAGGGAGAGGTGTCCTTTACATTGAAAGTGTCTCCAGAGACTGCACCATATGTTCAGGTTGTGGCTTACACCGTCCTCCCCAGTGAAAAAGTGATTGCCCACAGTGCTGACTTCTCAACTGAGAAATGTTTCAGTCACAAGGTCAGTGTGGAAAAATGATGGCATTTGAAGATTTATTTGAGCTTGTCAGACTTATGTGTGGAATCATATATGAGTTTTGGCACTTTGAAAACCTCTGATTTAAATATTACCCATAATAGAAACCTAACTTCAGCTCAACTCAGCAAGCTGTTAGAGCGTTGATGTTTAGTGTCCAACCTTTTACCTCATTACTTCCCAGAAGGAAGAATTATTCCTTAACAGCAATAACATTTTGGAGAAATTTCAGTTGGGTTTTCAGGCACACCACAACATGGAATCTGAATTGTTGAAGGTAAATAATGATCTCCTTGTAGCAGCCGATGGTGGTCACTTCTCATTATTGGGTCTTTTAGATCTCAGTGCTGTCTTTGGTGGGCCACAGTGGATCACACAGTACTTCTTACTGATCACCTGCATCATTGAGTTTGAGTCTCTGGCACAAATCTCACATCACCGCTCACATCACATAACCTCTCATATCACAGATAGGACCTTCTCCATCACTGTAAACAAAGTGGCTCAGACCGAGACACACAACACAATTCCAGCCAATCAGCAACTGGTGATGTCCACACTCGTGCACAGGACAAGGGAGGAGGAGGGGACACAGACTGACTGGAGTGTGGTTCACACCAAAAGCAAAGTGATAGCAAAATTACTGTGACTCTGGCGTTTCTTTATATATATATGTATGTGTGTGTGTGTGTATATAATATATATTATTATATATATATGTATAGATAGATAGATAGATGAAGATAGATATAGATATCTTTTTTGGCTTTTATACCTTTATTGGATAGAGCAGCTGAATTAAGGAAAGGATATTAGTGAGTTGGGGGATGACATGCAGCAACAGGCCACAGGCAGGAGTTGAACTCACGGTTGCTGCAAAGGACTCTCAGCATCAGTATATGGGGTGAATGCTCTACAAAGTGAGCGACCAGGCCACCCACTCCAGCGATTCCTCGTACAGAAGCTCCAGTCCTCCCTGGCTCTCTCCCCCAAAGCTCCCCTGCTCTCAGCAGCTGTCTGTCAGATCTGTGCCTCAGCTCTGCCCTGGTCCTCTCCACACTTGTATTATTATAGCAATAAAATATTTCACTCATTGAGGCTACAGGCACGCTGTACTCTGCCATATTGCTCAGGACGTTACTGTCGTTTCCTAGGGAATGCATGTTCACAAATTAGCTGTTGTGTTCAAATGTCAACTGTCTTTCTGCAAAATGATTCATCCCACCGTCAATGTGACTGTAACAGGTGGGTACTAGTTTGTCTGTGTGGAGGTTATCAACCAAATCAGCTATTGACTGAATCTCATCATGGTTTAAGATGGATATCTTTGAGACTGCAAAATTCCAGTTCACCTACTGAGATCCATCTGCCTCCAGACAAACAAATTTATCTGCTCTGGTTGTCATCTAAATAATAATTGTGCAAATATTCCAATAACTACTTGTTTATCTGCATATGCATATGTGTAACAAGTGTATTCTGGACCCAATAGCAGTACACCATACGACAGATAGCGTTGGTAATGACCTTTATTTTACAGAGGCTAAGCAAGAACCAGGGCAGACAAAGAAGTACAAGTCCAGTTCGTCTGTGGGCTCAGAGCCCACACTAAGTCTCTGGGGTTCAGGTTTGGGGACTGAGTAGAGCTGAACTGAGGGACAGAGGGAGCAGACTGGCCAGGCAGGTGAGCTGACGAGGGACAGGCAAACAGGGAAGTGGGGACCAGGTGAGCAGACAGACCAGGCGGGCGAGCTGGGACCAGGTGAGCAGACAGACCAGGCGGGCGAGCTGGGACCAGGTGAGCAGACAGCCCAGGCGGCGAAGTTGGGACCAGGTGAGCAGACAGCCAGGCTAGCGAGTTAGACAGACACCAGGCGAGCAGACAGACCACAGGTCAGGGACAGAAGGCTGAGGTGGTTTACCAAGGAACAGACGAGGCAGGTGAGTCAACAGCAGGCAGGTTATGCAATGGGGAATCAGGCAGGTAAGGAGTCCTGGAAATCTAGCATGGTATTCTGAAGAAACACTCAGGCCAGGAGTGAATGTGCTGGGAGGTAGATATAGTGGGCTGATTAGGGATGAGTTGCAGCTGGGCTTGCAGGTGAGTGGAGTTGGGCTGATTAGGTGGGAGTGGCAGGCAGGTAGAGGGGAGCAGAGAGAGGGAGAGTGGAAAATTACTGTGACAGAGGGAAACTGGGAGAATGAGAGAACACTGGGTCAGAGGGATAGGAAGGGAGACAGAGAGGATGAAACTGTGACACATATGTATGTGTTTTTGCGTGTCAGGTGTCCTTGGAGTTTTCTCCATCCACAGCTGTACCAGGAGAGGAAACAACCCTCAGGTGACGGCAATCCAGACTCTCTGTGTGGTGTGAGTGCTGTTGACCAGAGCGTCCTCATCAAGGAGCCAGGAAAGATTCTGGATGTAGACAGGGTAAATGTTGGGATCAACCACAGGAGATGCATCAGATAATTTCATTTATTTATTGTGTTCCATTTTTACAGTAGTGGGTTTGTAATCTAAAAGTTATAGGTCTGCATCCTGGAACTGGTTGACAAAATGTGTTTTTCAGGAAAGCAAACAATAATGGTCTTCATCATTATCCAACTATTTCCTGCAAGAATAGAGGACAACCATGAGCTCCCAAGCAAACCTGGCCAGCAGGACAGTAAATTTAACCCTAGATGTAATCCTCTGATGTCGACTTGTTATGTTGCTCATGTGGGTCACAAACACAATGCAATTTTTTTTTATTTCTCTTGGTGCTACAGTAAATAATATATATCATAGATGCATTTGGAAAGCAAACAAACTTCTCATCTTAGTTAAAGTCAGTCATCCTATGTAACTTGTGGACCTATACAATCTAACCAGGTTTTGAATATGTTAATTGTACCTTAGACACTTAAGTGCTTGTCTGTTTTCTTCAGTATCAAAGTTACTGTTACTGGAGAGTAATAGCGTCTTTTTATCCATGGATTGGTCCATTATTCTGAATAGTCTGTCAAATGCGACATTGGACCAAAAGCCCATTAGTCAATCAGCTGTAATTCCCATTGCTCCCCATACTCCAAACTTGCATACGTTACTTCAACGTAACTGACTTGCTGTTTTAACCCAAACCGTGATCTTTTGCTAAACCTAAGCAAGGTAGATTTCACAACAGTTACCATGTTTGTTATTGTTACCATGACAACAAAGGTAACCTGACATTTGCATGTTCAATTACAGTACAGGAGAACAGTCTGTGGGAAAAATAAGCTTGTGGTCCAATGGGGTATTTTTCAGACTACTGTGGTTTTGGAGTAACCTGGGACAATGGGCTATAATTGGGTCTGTAATTATTACTGTTGTGGGGGAATTACCCACTCCAAACTGCTTTAAAATCAATGACCAGGACATGTAATGTTAAAATAACCCCACATCCCTGAGAGAAATAAATCCTGTCTGAATGAACTTTCCTCTGATGCTTTGAAGAAGGCAAGTCTTAATTTGGAATCTTTCCCATCACTGCCTTCAATACTATATGACATGAACGAGTAACAGAGTAATCATTTCACAGAGAGGGAAAGGCACTATCTTAATAGATAGACTATCAACTGTGTGATTTTGCTATTTAAGAGTACAGAAACAAATATTTGGTCATTTATAGCCTCAGGCGATATCTTTCTTTACAGATATTTAACTTGTTGCCTGTTAAGAGTGCTTTCCTTATCCCATATGATGTTGAAGATCGTCGATCATGTTTACGTGTGAGACAAAAAAGATTCTCAATTTATCCACACCCTGGAGCTGATGAGGAAAATGATGCTCAAACAGTTTTTGAGGTAATTCTTGTGCAACAATTTCCAAATTGATTTCTGACTGCCTTTTTGCTGTACAAATGCAATGGAATATCCTGAACAACAAACTGTACAGTTGATACCACACTACAGACCAAGCCTTGCAGTGACATTTTTATATGCTGCTGGTTCATCTAGAGTTTGGGTCTGAAGATGGCAACAAATTTGCTTCTCAGGATGCCATCATGTGTGAACTTTAAGGGAATAGAATACAGCCGTTTTTTTGGTAAGTTTATGAGATATCTTTCTTTGGCTCCATCAAGTGAAATATGCTGAATATTTACAAGTTGCAGTTTGTTGTTTCAAGTTTACCTCTGATACTGGTTCAACATTATCCTCTTTCTCAGGTTTGAGGCATTATGTAGTTTCGATGCCACTATTACACGGACTTGATGCTCCACCACCAATACAGACGGTCCGCACTTTCTTCCCTGAGACTTGGATATGGAGCCTGGTGGAAGTTGGGTGAGCTTCTGTCACAAGCCTCTTAGTCTCACATAGCCAGACCTCTCTCCACAGCGTTCAGGGCTGGACAAAGGTCTGGCTCCACACATACACACTCTGCTATGGGGGAAAAATCCCTGCCTCATTTGCATTTTTTTAAACCAGTCACAACTCTCTAGGGTGGAGCTAAGCCAGGATGCAGTGACAGTGCTTCTGGAAAATAGTGTTGAGAGTGAACTTGTTTTGGTGTAACCTTTGCATGTTGGAAGGTGAGCTCTGGCATTAAAATGGCAAAATGGCAAAAATCACGGTAATAGCTGCTGGCTTGTTTACCTTTGTACCATTGGTGTTGCACATGCTGATTTGTCATTTTTAGCGTGTAGGTTGCAGTTCAGAGGTTGTTGTTGTTTCCTGGTGACTTTGAAAATGTACATCCTGTACAGTATGCCATGATGCTGACTGAAACCAAGTAACAAATAGCAGGCTTATACCTGCAGTGTGCATCTGGTGAGTCAGACTTCAAGCCCCTTTAAATGATATAAATGTTTTTTGTGACCACCAGGTATAAGTCTTGAAGTTAGGGTTTTAACATACGTAAACACGTTCTCCCCATAAACACAGATAAACACACAGGAAACATAAAACTCCCTCTTAGCTCACATTACACCTGAGAAATTATTCTTTTTAATTAGTTGCATGACCTATGTGCTTGACCAACAGACCTGCAGCTTGTCCACAACTAATCTTGCATACTACTTGACTGATCAGTCTAATATTTTTGTGTACATTCATGACAGTATGCTGAAGGACCGCTGATTTTCACAATTTTGGAAAACCATAAAATACTTACTGGTGCAAGGTGGCGGCAGTGTAGCTGTCATTGCTATTTAATTGATGCAGTTGTCATTTTCTCGCCCACCACCCATGTTGTGTCATTAGCAAATGTACTTGAGCCCATCTGTACACCCATGGGTGTGTTTGTCTTAAAATGGGCTGTGGTCAGGCACATTACTATCTTGAAAGTGATTGTGCCATTAACCAACAAAAGCCTGGTCAACAAAAGTGTTGATGACACCATATTTTCCTAAAGACGCATCATTCAGATGACACGTAAGGTGTGTCTCCAGAGGCAGATTCATGCATACACTCTGCTTTTAGGGGAGTGCTGTTAATCCATGCATCATAACAATTAACATTCAGCAGGTGATTACAGGTGGGTGAAACAGGATGAAATTAATGACCTGTGTTCTTCTCCACATCTAAAATGTCTGTAACAAACACACAGTCAAAGTTTGTAGAGTTCGTACATTGAGTAAAACAGCATATAAGTCCTGACTTCCATCAGGGATGTCTAAAAAGTTATTTTCTTTGGAGAGTTTCCTCTTTCTTGCCAAGTTTATAAGTGTGTAACAGTGCGCATGGCGACGGAACTGAAAGCAGCCTCTCTGATCATTAAAGGATAAGTTCGGTTTTTGACACCTGGACCTTATTGTTATGATTAAATATGCTCGTAGACTCACCCAGACAATTTTGGTGGAGCTCGGAGCCGTTTTCGAGCAATTTAGATCCAGCCGACGGCGTTTTTTCTCATGCCATAGTAGCGGACGGGGCCAGAAATGGAAGCCCCTAAATTAGACATTATCTGCTGCGAAACTCGCTCATTTCACCTACATGTTATAAATGAATGGCCAGTGTTATCACCATGTCAGCTCAACTTCGTTGTTATGGTCATCCGGGACTTTACAAGGATGGGTAACTTTTGGTAACGTCATAGACGTGCGCCGCAGGAACGCAGCTGAGAAGAGACGCTGTTGTTGCTAGGCTACACGGCAACACGGCTATTTCTGTGCAGCTTTAGGGGGGCATGTTATTCCATGCTATAGAAAGTGTCTGACGGACGACTTTGAGTAAATGGATGCCGATATCGTTTGAGCCAGGTACACCGACGAGGAGCTATTTGAAAGGAGGATGCAGAGGAAAGAGCCGAACAGCTGGCCAGAGAAACAGCAACCACTGCACGTCCACGAATGGGGCTAACCGGTAGGTGTTGTTGTGGACATTGCATGAGTTTGCAGCAGATAATGTCTAATTAGGTGCTTCGATTTCTGGCCCCGTCCACTACTATGGCATGAGAAAAAACACGTGGTGGATCTAAATTGCTCGAAACGGCTCCGAGCTCCACAAAATTGTCCTGGTGAGTCTAGACATTTTAATCCTAACAATAAGGTCCAGTGTCAGAAAACCGACTTATCCTTTAACAATGTTTAAATGATGTTGCACAGACACTTTTATTTTTATTTTTTAACATTATGCTATGAAGTAGATAGGCCAACAAATGAGCAAAGCACAGTACCACATGTAAGATATGCAACTAAAGAATCACTTGAGTATGTATCTATAACTACTTATTACTGGAATATGCATTGATAAGTCTATGACTACTGATATGAAGCAGCTTAATGAGTGATTTAATCCCACTTAATACCTCATCCCACGAATCATCCCCAATCTCAATGTTAAATTCACTTTCCAGGCTTGTTTTATTTTGACAGATGTTCTAGATTACTAGAGAAGTAGTGCACCAGATTCGAAATTAAGTGTTTAGCATCTGGGGAGCCCAGTAGAGACTTAAACAGTGCATTGTCCTCAGAGAGTGGTTCATAAGACTTAATAACCTGCCAGACATAGTGCCTTAGTTGCAAATACCTAAAAAAGTGTGGTTTTGTGAGAGAGTACTTGGATTGTAGTTGTTTGAATGAGCTAAGTTGCCCATTGACATATAGATCTTTTATGTAACAATACCTAAACGGCTCCACTCTCTGAAGGCAGTGTCCGTGAGAGATGGTAAAAAGGTGTGATTCTGCCAAATTGGGGCATGTACCAAGGTGTTTAGGACCACAAGACATTTCCTAATTTGATTCCAGATCCTCTGCACATTTGACAAAATGAAATGCTCCTTCCTATAAGCTGCAGGAGGCCTCGGGGATGAGAAAAGGAGAGCAGGGAGGGAAGTCTTACTGGTTAGATTCCCAGCACCAGCTTTGAGGTGATTTCTTTATTGTGTGTCGTATTGTCTAACACAGTGTTTCTCAATTCTGGTCCTCAAGTACCCCTGCCTGCATGTTTTAGGTATTTCCCTGCTCCAACACACCTGATTCAAATGATCTGGGCCTCGTTTCCCAGAGCCTTCGTAGCGCTACGTGCTTCCTACGATGTATCTTAAGATATCTCTTAAGCTTACGGGCTGTTTCCCAGAGTCTTCTTAGCTAAGATATATCTTCTGTAAGATATATCTTAGTACGAGTGGTCTGAACCACTCGTAAGCTGTATAGGTAATAGCAAATGGATAGTTTTAGTATAGCGCACATCAAGGCTACTTGCGTAAATTACATCATTAGGTTAAAATTAACTTCATGAAAAACAATAATTAATATTGCATATTGTGATTATTTATTTATTTAGGCTATTTATTTGAGCTAAATAACTGAGGATAGGTTTTTTTCTGAGTAGGCTATGTTGCTATATTATTTTTACGGTTTAATTTTCATGTGGGCTGGTGTGTGTTTTATTGCTCTTATGTGTTTTCCGCCAAGCAAAGGCCTGTGATCATTAATGCGTTTAATACAGTAAATTGTGTCTCTACAATCTGAATGAGACACACAACACGATGTCTGACAGCAGCTTTGTGTGGAATTACTTCAAAAATTTAAACAATGAAGATGCAAATTGTGCGCTGAGCTGGAGGGATAAAATCCGCTGGACTGATGTTTGCTGCGACATTTCCAGGTGAAAGCCCAAAGTTTCAAGAACACTGAATTCATACTTTATCCAAAACACATCTGGGTGAAATACTGCAACATCCAATGGATTTACCTTCAGGCTGTGGCAAAAACAGTCCCTCACTGAAGAAAGATACCAAAATCACCTGAAGAATCCATCCAAAGCCTCACACAGAGTGAATGAGAACTTGTTAGATTTTTACTTTTTAACTTTGAGCAATCAATGGAATTTATTAGGCCAAACTAGTCCTTGAAACAGTGAAGCGCACAGTGGGAGACATCTGCTGCGCTCAGCAGCCGCATGTGAACGCGAACGGAATGTAGAATCTGTTTCAGCTCAAGATCATGATTTTAAAAACACCAAATGACTTGTAACGAATTTCGTTAGTTTAAAATATGATGAATGAGCCTATTCAGTCAGACAATAAGAGACCACAGAGTGAATTTGGCATTTCATCCTCCATGCAGCTGCAGTGAAGGTCAAGCTACACACAGCATGTGCAGTTTATATATGTTCATTATAATGTTGATTAATGTTGAAATCGCATTCTTCCGCCTCAGTGATAATTAGTAATATCACCAGATAATAGACTAAAGTGGTCATTTCCTCGAAATGTGTAATTTCAGGAAAACATGAATCCCTACCCCTCACCTCATCACATTATATGTGCCGATATTTTAATTTAAAGACAGCCCAGTATGAGCTGTATGGTGATATGTGTTTTGTGTTTTGACACTGCAGAGTATCTGAGTCTGTACATTGTGAAGATGGACATTGGAAGTACATTGATGGAAAAAGAGAGACAAACACGTATGCTGTTGTTTTTCAATAACAAAAACATTATCGTGAGCAGCGATCACGTTTCCTGCTTCATCATTCGTCTCCTTGTTTATAACAGAATGCGCATGTAAGTCATTTTTTTATGTGATATGCTTCAGGCGTATTAGGACTAAAACGCTGCTAAAACACTCGTCTGGTGTATGTGTGGACCAGGCTTCAAATAATTCAGCAGATGATCTTTAGAAGGCGTAGCCTCATTTATAATATAATATTTGATGGTGGGGGACAGCTCCAACTTACGATGTATCTTACGAGCTCCCGCTAAGAGACAGTTTGGGAAACACTCGCAGGAAAAGAAGCTCGTTTGCTAAGATATATCTTAAGAGACCTTGGTAGAGCGCTAAGATACATCGAATCTGGGAAACGAGGCCCAGGTCATTATCAGGCTTCTGTGGAGGCTTGATGATGAGCTGATCATTTGAATCAGGTGTGTTGGAGCAGAGAAACACCTAAAACATGCAGGGCAGGGGTCCCTGAAGACCAGGATTGAGAAGCACTGGTCAAACAGTTTACTTTAATGATAAGAGAGACTGCTTTCAGTAGTTAACATACTGCAGTAATGTTTTCATGTGCGCTGTAATGTCACAGCATGCATCCTGCTGTGGAGGAGACGCTCCATCCTATTTCACCCACCTAATATCCATCTGTTGTTAATCAGAATGTTAATTTCTCTGACCTGGCCCGCCCGACTTGTGGGTTAACTACTGTGCCTCATCACAGTGGCATCATTTCATTTTGTTTGCTTCTCCAACATGCCAAATCTGTCATTTAAATAGCAATGTGCCAGATCAAATTTCTGTAATGAAGTATAACTGACAGTTTCACATTCACACAGGAAATTTCTGAGCCACTGATATTGTACTGTCACGTTGTATGTCAAGTGTTTTTCTTGACATCCTCACAAGAGGTACATTCAATTAGATTAATGAAAACCATTCAGCAGTTTGTCATGCTTCTGATTTTCTCTACAGCATGAACAAAATTTACAAGTGGTCCAAGTCCTTTATTTCAGATGTACTAGTCATGTAGAGAAAGGGGGAAACAACTCTTGTTTGACTTCAGAATTAGAATGTCTTAATGTGAACAGACAGACGCTGACACTGCTAAATTTGTTTTTTCTTGCTGATTTCAAAAAGCAGAACCTCAATTTCTACTGTGTGGAATATTCACTTTCACTTTTGGTTGCCATTTTTAGAATGAAAGTTGACCACAGCATGAAAGTTAGCTGTTCTAGCAATTTGAAGGCATCGATTATATTAATGAGTAAAACTCCTGAACATCTAGTCATATAAAGGTGGTATCAATATAAAGGTGCTATCAAACAAGGAATTGACACCAAGTTTGTGCAATAAGGAAGGTTTACTGAATCTAATTTGCAACACTTGCATTAACAAACCTCACAGAAAAAAGTCAGAGAGGTTAAGGATGAGAATAGAAAAATGGTCTTGCATAATGGCCATGTGTATGTAGCCATTTCTTTGACTAATTTGAGCAGTAACATGCAGTGAAATCCTTGCTTGGGTAAGTTAATAGTAGCTTGGGTGAGCAAGATGTAGTCTACATTGTTTTCCTTTACTTTTGCAGTGTGCGCACTGATCTCGAGCCTGCTCTGCTCATCCAGCAACCACAGACAAGCAGTGCTGAAAATCCTTTAAAGTAACAAATAGCCAATCCATTCAGACTCCCACTGTTAAGCTGTCCACCCTAAAAAGTGCTAGCACCTAGCTAGGAACAGGAGCTGTCCAACTCTGGAGCTATGTGCAATCACAGTCAGAGTGTCAAAGAAGTATTTTTAACTGTAGATAATATCCACATGGTGTCAGTATGTCCTTTTACCTGGTAGCCATCACTGCTGTGAAGAAACAAATTACACCTAACATGTATTCTCACCATTTCTGTTTTGCTTTTTTGACGTACTGCCTCCTCTGACCACACATCACTGAGAGATAGTAAAAGTATGTTCCTCTAACTCACAGTATGTGTCTATGTGTCATTGTGTATCTGCTGATCCAGAGAGTCTGGAACGAAGGATGTGTCCTTCACTGTCCCGGACACTATCACCACCTGGGAGACGGAGGCTTTCTGTTTGTCCCCTCAGGGTTTTGGCTTGGCTCCTCGTAAGGAGCTGACCGTCTTCCAGCCCTTCTTCCTCGAGCTCAGCCTGCCTACTCCATCATCCGCGGGGAGCACTTTGAACTCAAAGCACCGTCTTCAACTACCTGTCCAGCTGCATCATGGTAATCAGTGCTTTTACACTCACAGTAGACAGTATGAATTATTGTATGTGCTGAAGAACACAATGGATGGATGTCAAGACATCTATACTCCAAAGATATTAATAAATTTACATATTATGTACATTTGAAAAAACTTCCCATTCTAAAAAAGAAAGCACTGAACATAGACCACTAATCACTAATTTAAATCTAAAATAATCTATTGATGTTTGCCTTAAATTTAAGTTAGAGTTAATGCTCCTTTTGGTGGACTAAATTTCCTTCACACCTATATGCAGTAGGCGATTTGTTCATTTTTAAATTCTGTGTAAAGGAAATATAAATATCTAATATAATCTAAATATATTATACATGATAGAGCATAGTTGATGTAAGCCTGTGAAAATAATAAGAACTATGTAGTCCTGAATTGTAGAATCACAGTAGTAAATTGTTGTTAACAATTTAGGTGTTCAGTTTTTTGTTTGTTTTTTTGGGCGGACCTGAAATATGGCTCAGTGGCATGCTGGAGCAATAGTCCCCCGACACTATGAAAGGCCCAGAAATGACACCCCCTCCCCTCACCCTCCCGAACGTCAGTCATGAACGTACCTTCAGTGTCTCTCTCAATCAGCACAGCAGTTCACTTCAGCTCACTTCAGTTCCAACAACCTGAAACAGAAGAAAAAAAAAAATACCATCCTGTCACTGTCCTCTGGCTCTGGTGGCTCAAACATGTCGGACATGCTCAGATAATAATGCAGCCCATATTTTATTTGAAATTAAAAAATAACATTTATTTATTATTAGAGTATTTAGTATTTAATAATCCCTCCTGTTTGACGTGAAAACTAACAATAAATATAAAATAATATTACTTTCTTTATTTGATATGACAGTCAGTTATTGACTGTATGCAGAGTTGATACAGCGAGAGTACTCACTGACACTATGATACTGAATCATAATTCAGTCAGACATGATGATGCTCTGGACCTTTGCTTGAGGAACTTTTCTTTTTCTGCTGTATGTTTATCTCACTTATGGACTTGAGTTGCAGTTCTTATCAGAATGCACAGATTTGATTGACTGAGTAGCAGTGATCAATATATTGATTGACTGAATTACAACACTCGCCCAATGTCAGCTGGGATAGGCTCCAGCCCCCCCGCAACCCCTCAAAGATAAGCGGTTACAGACAATGAATGATTGAATGAATGAATGATCAAATTACAACGAAGGTAGGAATTGCAGGACAAACTAATAAACCTACAACCACTACATAAAACTTAATATCAGGCTAAACAATTTCACCATATTTTATATTCAGGTAATCCAGAAGTAACAGAAAGTAATCAAGTTAGATTACTTGTACATTGTGATACTTGGATTAGGTTACTCACTACAGTTTTAATAGGTATTTAGTAACTGTATCAGAATACATTTTTAAAGTAATCCAACCCTTTTTATATTACACATGTGGTTTATGCTGTGAAACGTGTCATACAGTATATTGGTTTGGTTTAGGCAATAAAACTACTTGGTTAGGATTAGGAAAAGATTGTTGTTTGGGTTAAAATAACTACTTACATATGTCACATGACAGAAGTGATATCACTCATGTGACATAAGTCACATCCATAACAAATTTAAAGTTTCTCAAAACTTTAAATGACTCTACGTTTAGTTTCACACAGGACTCATACCCGGTCTCCTGGAGAAAGTCCTGTGTTTGTTTGTTTGTTTGAGACATCCATCCACTCGACCTCCTCCATTTGCAAACAGTGTTGCTCCTTATACTTCTCCTGTCATACTTACTATGTCCACTAGCGTTGGACATATCAGTCGGGATGAGCTGCTTGTACATGTGACCAACACACACATCTTTCTGGTGATGATGGGCTGTTTAAAACTCATGCAGTTGGTCTTGTAGTCACCTGGTCTGCTAAACCAGAGCTGTAAAGGCCAGAAGCTGCCTGGTTAAAATAGAAGTGCTTTGTCAAAATGTAATCAGTTATACCAGAACTGGAGAGTATTTCTTCATTGAAAGAAGAGCAAACGAACAACACTGAAGGCTTTCCTCAATTGAACTTTTCTCCCAACTAACTTTGGATAGGGTGTTTGAACTCATTCGAGTTAGCCTGTGTTAGATGTGATAGACAGATGGTTCATCCAATCACCTGCCAAGTGTTTTTTGAAAGTGCCAGACCTTTTCCAAACAGTTTCCAAGGAGGACTTCCCAGATGATTCAGTGCAACAAACCATCTGACGTGTCAGGTTACGTGACATCCCCCCTCAAATCACCAACTGTCTATATGACTGTTAATATATATTTGTAACTTTAACAGTTTAAAAGTGAGATTGTGTTTCTTGAACAGGTCACTGTGACTGCAGCCCCCTCCTTAGATTACACCCTCACCCCTCTCTCTGGTGACCAGTACACATCCTGTCTGTGTGCCAATGATCGTAAAACCCTCAGCTGGACCATGACCCCCGCTGTCTTAGGTAAGGGTTTATTGTTGTGTCCAGAACTTTGACAACCCTGTCAGACACTCTTAAAATTAAATTGACTTGATGTTGAATTTGAAAGTGTTGATTGAACCCTCTTCATGTTGTACTGCAATGTACAGTACCTATGGTTGTGTATTGGCAAGAATATGGCAATACAGTATGTATCATGATACAGGGGTCACAATTCAGAATAATTCAGTATTGTGAGCAATGGGATGTATTGTGATTTTTTACAAATCTTAACGTTCAGGGAATCTGTCATAGTATAAAGACACACCACCATATGCATAACATGTTCTTACTTATTCCTGTCTCAGTTGACGTTATGTTTGTAAGAGCTGTAGAGTCAAATGGCTGAAGAAAGAAAACAACACTGCTGTTTAGTGGTCGAAGGTTTAACACAACACAAAATGAACCACCGCCATAAATCTTTGCATGTAAATCGTAAATCAGAAATCAATAATCAATAGTTTTTAAGAATTGATACAGTATCATCAAATATAATATCATAATACTCCAGTGTAAAATTTTTTATACAGCACCACCAACTTGATGGTTTCCGTGGTGACCACAGAGTAAGAGGTAATTGATCTTCATACAGAGTTTGTGATCTTTTCAGGTGTTGTGAATGTGACTGTGACTGCTGAGGCTGTGGCGTCCCATGCGACATGTGACAATGAGATTGTGAGCGTACCAGAGAGGGGTCGCATTGATGTGGTCACACACCGCTCATAGTAAAGGTGAGCACCTGAATGGCAAGATGACAAAAAGTTTAGCCCATAACTAATAACCTTACATTTGATGGGTTAATTAATTGGATTAAGTTAATTACTTCGTTATCTCAAGATGACAGAGCTTATTATCTTGAGTAAACAAAATAATTAACCCTGAGAAGTCAAATTTTGTCAAGACAATGAAATAATTGACTCGTCATCTCAAGATAATGGCTTGAAAGTAATAACTTTAAGTACATCTGTTCTTGTCTTCCGTAGAAACAACCTTTTGTTTTCTCATGACAACAGGTTGATTATCTCTTTATCTTAAGATTAAAAAATGTAATTTTTCTCGAATTTATGAAATAATTTGTTAGCTTGGGAAGGCCAGCTTTGTTATCTTGAGACAACAAAATCATTAACGTGATCTCAAAATAGCATCATTAAAAAATAGCTGCAAGAACAGCCGTTCTCACCTTCCCTAGAAACGACCTTTTGTTTTCTCGCAAAATAACAGGTTCATTATCTTATCTTGAGATAACAAAGGTTAGTTTCACAAAATAAGATGAATTAAGTTGTTCGCATGAGAGGACAAGCTTTGACAAGCTTTGTTATCTCAAAACAAAATGATTATGTCATTGATTTGAAATAACTGCCTTAAGAAGATAATTGCAAATACAACGTACATTTCTGGCTGCTCTAGAACTGCACACGTGCAAGTTAAATGACCTTTCACCTCCTTTCCTTTCAGGCTGAGGGAACTGAGGTGACGAAAAACTTACAACTGGCTGCTTTGTTCAAAAGGTCAGTGTGGTTTGTCCCAGGACCTTTTATGCTAAGGTCCATGTGATGCTGCACTGAACATCTGGTGTGTGTGTGTGTGTGTGTGTGTGTGTGTGTGATGTGTGTGTGTTTGTTTTTGTTGTGTTTGTTTTGTTTGATTGTGTGATGTAGACATATTTTTATGACTTCTGTAATGAGGCACCTGTTTCTGTACCAGTGCTCATACATGTGTCGTTGTGTTTATTTCTGTACCCAGGGGAGGCTTTGACAGAGGAATTAGAGCTACAACTCCCTGAGAATGTGATTGATGGATCTGCCCGTGCTTCAGTATCAGTGCTGGGTAATCAGATTTTCAGAATTTAGATGTTTTCACTGTATCGTTGCTTTTTTGAACAGCTGTATACTTCTGCCCATGTATGAATGTGACATGATTGCTGTTTAGACTCTGTAAAACATGAAGAAATACATACAGGGAATGAATGCCATAGAACATGACATATGGACTGCAACTGGGAACTTGAAGGGTCCCATTTTGGAGTTAATAAATTTAGTGGAATTTGATTGACGCATAGGCTTGCGTACTTGCTGACCTGATCCAGTATTTTAGGTACCAGAGGTGTTTTAAGATACTAGTATCAGTATTGTAACAAATTCTAAACAAAGACAGTTACTGGAGGGACAACTAGTTCCATTCACCCTGAAGCCCCACAGGAAAAAGTAACCATGTTGGGTTGGTTGTGCAAATTGTAGGCAATTCACTGCAGATTGCACATATGACCACTGACTAAATGCATGCAATGAGTTTATAGATTAATTGACCACATTCCAGACAATCTATTTCAGCTCATTTCCATACGTTAATCAATGTGTTTGGCACTGATAAGCAGTTAATCAAAGTAACCATTTAAATCATTGCCATTAAATTAATGAATTCATATTTTGCTGAGATTGTGAACAAGAGAGATACGTTAAATGAGCCCTGCAGACTTTTCCCCCATAGCACCACTAGAGGTCTAAAGGTCCATAGTTTACCTTCAAAAACAGCAAGTCCAAAAGGTCCTGTCCAACATGCATAACACATTAAAGAAACATTGGTAAAGTAAATCAAAATCAAATATGTAAAGTGTGTGTTCTTATCTATCTGTTTAATATATAATTTTTTTGTATTTTTATAGAATAACACAATTAAGATGACAAATTTTTCCAGCCTCGGCAGGCACATTTGTCTCCTAAATCTATGCAAAGTTTAGTTGATCACACATATTAACATTTTGTGTGCAGGTGACATCCTGGGCCGAGCCCTGAAGAACCTGGATGGACTGCTGAAGATGCCATATGGATGTGGGGAGCAGAACATGGTGCTGTGGCTCCTAATATCTACATCCTCCAGTACCTGAAAGACACACAGCAGCTGACCACAGCCATCATGGAAAAAGCTACCAACTTCCTGACCAGTGGTGAGTCTCTGTTAGTGTCGTCTTACAGCTAAGACAAAAACAAAAAAACAAGCTCATAATTCCAACAAATGGATTACCACCATGGGACAGTCAGGTTTAGGCTAGGGCAGCCACCTTGTGGTCAACTGGTTCTTTGTTATCCTCTTTTCTGACCAGATTCTCTTTGGTCTATCCATTATTGTCAGGGGCATGGGCCATCTGCAGACCTGATGTATTTTATTTTTGAGTGAGAGGCTTTCTAGGGACTGGCTCCAAACTGACTGACATCATGTCAGAGAAGCAGCACAGCTGTGTACATTGGCTGCCAGTCTCAGAGGACAGAAGAGCTGAGAGGATGAAAAGTTTATTTTTGATGACAAAATGTGTGTGGATTTTACTCCGTCAGACTGCTTTCTTAACGAGCACCTGCTGATAACGGTTCAAACTCAATGATAGATGAATACCAGCTGTTTCTGTTTGCTTTATTAAAAGTAGCAGCATGTTGCTAATGTGGCTCAATGACTGTAAATAAAGATGGACAATGCCATCAATCCTAAACTGTAAATTTCCAGCGCTGTCTGTACATTTTCTGCCAGAATGACAACTTCACTGCTTACCTTTCACTCCACTCGGCGCACATTCACTGTAACTCTGTCACCAGTAATTAGTCAGGGCAAAACACTACTCTGACCAGTCCACAGTCTGCACGTTTGTTGGGTTCCTGCTTGCATTTTTAATGTTACCGTAACATTATGTCTTATTGCTTATTGCCTGTGTTTTATTTGTGTATTTCGTATTCTGATCGTGCTTTGGCAATACTGTATTTTGTTATGGTCATGCCAATAAAGCCTCTTTGAACTGAATTGTTAGGTTACCTTTATCATCTGGACTGAATCACAGGGGCAGAGGCATTTTTCCTCTTTTTAATTAGTTAGTCCTTAGTTAATAATAATTCTAATAATACATTATACTTATATAGTGCTTTCAGGACACTGGAAGATGCTTTACAAAAAAAAAAGAGTTAGTTCATCCCCAAGATGACATATTTCTTCTTCACATGAAAGCTGTTTGTCTGCTCAGCTCTGCTGCCGTGCAAAGACTGACCCTTGGTGGCATAAACTGCACACTACAGCACAGCATCTCAGTATCACTTTAATAGAAAGAGGAGCGTCTGTATTTATGACGGTATTCAAAATATTACCGTCAGGATTTCTTAATACTCTGGTATACTGTAATACCACCCAAGCCTACTCTCTACTTCCTCCCACAGTACGAAATTGAAACAAGTGCTGCCATCTTGCACTTGTGATGTCATTTGGAGCCAGAGTCTGCGCAGTAGTGACCAGTATCGGAGTCATGGTATCGAGTTCCCATCTGGCTGACTCAATCACAAACAGAGCTCAGCTGTCAATCATGGCATAAAACCCTATTTTTATATCATCAAATAACCAATTAAAATTCAACTGACTGATTAGCACCTATTTAGGCTGCAGGTAGAGTCACTCAGTGCACTGTGGCTGCTTTAATTAATCTGCAGATAACATGCAGTTTTTAGTCTTATTGACTGATCATCTGATTGAAATGTGGGTAGATTCTTAGTCAACCAAGATTATCTTTGGTTGACTACAGCCTTAGTATCAGTGTTAATTTTGACAAGAATTTTTAATTTCATTTTAGTCTTAGTCACTCACCAAAGACTGGATTTAGTTAAAGTCACATTTTAGTCTTTCAGTTTTGTTTTATTTTAGTTAAAATTTAGTCAGTGGAAATCAGTTTTAGTTTTAGTCTCATTTTTAGACTCATTTTAGTCTTTTTAAGTAATTTGACAGTTTTGTTATACTGTAATAGATTTTGCAAAATGATGTTTGTCATGGTTTCTTCTAGGGGTGCAACAGATCAAAAAATTCACGGTTCAGATCGTATCATGGTTTTGAGTCACGGATCGGATCATTTTTCGGATCAGCAAAAAAGAAAAAAGTGGTGGGATTAGGGTTAAATTATTTTAAAAATGCACTTGGCTTTGATCTCGGTCTGACTGTAATTATCACCATAGTTAGGTAATGTAGTAATAATGATAATAGTAATGATAATGGTAATAATATTAAAATCTTCAAACTTATACAGTACTTTTAGTATGTATATACTATACATATATTAAATCATTATACACTGCACAGTATAATAGGATTCAAGGATTCAAGGATTCAAGGTACTTTATTGTCATACCAGCTCACCTTTACAGTTTATGGTACGAAATTGGTACTCAGGTCCAGGGTTGAGCCATAAATAATTGTCTTAAAATAAGGCTTAGTCCCGGGAGCTCGAGAAGCCGCTGCACCACTGTGCGCTGCCATTCTAATACAATACACAACTACACTCTGTAGTCTGGCTCAATGTCCTGCCTACAGCACTATCTGATTGGTTAGGAGTTACGGGAAATCAATCAGCACAGACACACTGTGTCACAGACAGGGTGAGACAGAGCTGCACCGGTGAGCAGAGAGGAGCCGTGTAGAAGTTAAGACAGCTGATATCGCCAGAGTTTCAATAATTATCACAATCTTATGATCTGTTTCTTTGACGATACAGCATAGTTACATCAGTGAAAAAAGTCATGGTCTGGATTTCACTCAAGGCGATGTGATGGATTTTAAATCAGTCACTGTTCGCAGAGATGCGCTGCACACAGCAGCATCTGTCCTGTCTTTTCACTGCAACCCTGCATCGAGATTTCAGGTATTATAACTTATACAAAAGTAACAGTGACAGTAAAAACTATGAGGCTCACACGTAGTCCGCGGATCACATGCGTGCCGAACCATGGAGGGCGATCTGTACGGGACACGGATCAACTGCGATCCGTTGCACCCCACCCCACTTCCCACTTGACAAGTCACAGCCGCAGGTGAAGATAATCTGCTCATTATAATTGCTGTCGTTCCTGCTGTGGAGCCAAGGCGTCTGTGTGGCAAAACTGGACGTGCACTGCCACCACGCGGAGGGCGGGGGGAGGTCATCCAATCAGAAAGATAGACTGAGAGTTTAAATTTGAGTTAAGGTAATTAATTGGTTAAAAAGGAAAACAATCAAGGCACTAAGGATGGTTGTAATCCAGATTGGCCGGCCGGCATCATCTTTTTCGTCACGTTTTTACTCATCAGTTGATAATGAACAGAGATTTTGTTTTAATTTTTGTTGTCAGTACTTCTTAAATTTACGTTCTCATCACAAATTAGTCACGGAATAAAGGGTCGTCAATGAAAAGTTTTCGTTTAAGTTTTAGTTGACAAAATTAACACTGCTTAGTATGTACCTATATAATGTCTAGGTTTGATGGTTGGAATTTGTGCGAGTAGTTTTAATGTGAAAAAAATAAACGCTGTCTTTCACTAAATTCTTTTACTATTAATCATAATCTTTTATTTGCATGTCATCATTATTATACAGGTTACCAGAGGCAGCTGAACTACAAGCACAATGATGGTGCTTACAGCACCTTTGGAACAGGAGTTGGGAACACCTGGTGAGAACATTACTGAATCACAGGGATGTCTCTCTGTAGACACACCCAAAGAACAACACATTAAACATTGAAGTGCAGTGCTGATTATGTGGTTTCTGGTTATGATTAGTGTATCATGATGACTGGTGACACAGACACATCTGATCTTGTTTAACTCGTTAACTACAGGTTGACGGCTTTTGTGCTGAGATCCTTTGTCAAAGCACAGTCTTTCGTCTACATTGACCCAGCAAAGATTGAACAGTCCAGGACCTGGTTGGAGCGTAAACAACGAGATACAGGCTGTTTTGAACTGTCGGGAAAACTCTTTCACAACAGAATGAAGGTAATCTGAAAGTCTTTTTGAAAATGAAACATCAGCATTTTTAGCCGTCCCACCAGTAGTTTATTTGTCTTTTGTGTGTTTTGGGATTGGCTGCTCAAGTTTTCATATGGATCTGGAACCCAAAGCAAATTGTATAAATCTGCAGAATAGTGTTGATAATCAGTGAGAGCAGTAGTTTCAGTCCTAATATTCTGTGCCATCCTGGATCTTGGAGATAGTGATGCTTATAATTCCTCCTGATGCTTCCTGTCTACAGGGTGGAGTCTCAGATGAAGTGACTCTCAGTGCTTACATCACTGCTGCCTTCTTGGAGATGAACATGTCAGTAACTGTAAGTACAAGAATCTGTTTTCTCAAATCAAAATTTTATCTCTCATTGTATTATCACTGATAGGAGTTATTAATACTCCTGACCACCAGTGGGCAGCAACAACTAGTGTTTCCATGTGTAAGCTACACTTTTATTGCCTATGGTTTAGGCAGTAGGATGTAGTAGAAGACCACAGATGATGGGTTTACAAGTGTGCGAGTTGTTTGATTCTGTTTCCGCAAACAGTTGTAATGTTCATGGGTGGGAAGCCAGTGAGGGATCATCATGTCTTAGTGGATACTGCAAAATCTATAAAAAGGCAACAGAACACACTTTTGTGACAAACTATAAACATCAATCCAGTTTTCCTTCACTTTGTCTCTTTAATTACAGTCTGTCTTCTCAATTAGCAGTATTCGTTCTTGTTCTTTTGAACACGAACACCTGAAAGAAATGCACAAACAACAAACCTTCTGTTGTGAACCATCGGAGTTTTATTATTTCCGTCTCTTTATTTTCTACTTCACTATATAACAAACCACAAAATAATATTCATTGGCTAGTAAATGCATCCAGTTATACCCTAAATAGACACCCTGCACCAAAATTATGATGTAATTAGAAAGTGCAAATCATGCTGTATCGGACCCAATATATATTGTACTTACACCATTATATCAAATTATACTTTAATTGCAAACCAAATAGGAAAACATAGCACATCATTAGATGCTATTTTACAAGATCATAGTTTGATTAGAAATCAAATACAATCAATACACTCAGATCCAAAATATGCAAGTGAGATGCTATACCACCAAATTATGCTGTTATTGGACACCACATTTAATGCTACCAATGCTTAATTAGACAACACAGGCTGTAATCAGACAAATCTTATGTCACATTATAACAGACATAGCCCTTATAATAGCCAGATATAATACCGAAAGCTCAGAACATAATACATTTATTTAGCCTTCATTCTTTTACATTCTTACAGAGCTATTTGTTGCAACAATAAATAAGAAAAAACACATAGCTATAATAGGAGTCCTGTGCAATTTCTAATTCAAGTATAATTTAGTATGGAAGAGTCTAAGTATGATATATTTTGGGTCTAACACAGCAAAGTATGCAGTTTCTAATTACAATGTAATCGACCCTTCGCTCAAGCCCCACCTCCAACAGCAAACTGTCCAATTATAGCTTAGCAACTGTACCTAGAGCTGACAGGCTTTTCATTTCTGTACACATTGATGCGTTGTGCAGGAGGCTCAAAGAAGAGTGATACTCAATGTTTCATGAGTCTGGACGGTGACTCCAAGTCCGCTGCACTAATCGAGTCCCTGCACTTCTTTTTCCCACGTTAATGAGTATATTTCTGTCATCATGTAGATATACCTGCTGTATTTCACCATTCATCCAATGTTTGCTTAGATGTAAGCTAGCTTTAGCCTCAGTCTTTTAGCATTAACATTATACCACATGTGCAGCTATCAGGTAACTTCACATTTACACTTTACACTCACGGATTCTTGTTTTAAAACGTGTCAGATGTTAAGATTAAAACTGACTTTTTGGCCGAGTTAAGGAGTTAGCAGTAGCTTACGTCAGCCAGCTACACTTTTAAAATCTGTCTGTGAGTCATTATTTTAACTAATAAAAAACCACTGTCATCAGCTAGAAATGAGAAGCTGTATTTATTTACATCTCTAAGGATTCAAAGACCTGTGTTTCAACAGTTACCCCCAATTTCAATGTTAAATCTGTGACTGTTATCACTGTAAACTGTATAAATGCGGTGCAAAATGGAAAGTTTGGCAGGGTTAGTTACAGTACCTGAAGAGGGCGAGGCTTAGCAGAGGGTCCATTGTGGTGTATGGTGTCTGAATAATGTTTTAACTGTAGTTTACTATGTAATAAAAAACATTAATAGTTTTTGTCCAATTTGATACAAATTACAGGTCCATGATTGAATTTACATCATAACTGACAGAGCAATGAAGTGTCTGTTAGTATTTATGGAAAAAAGATAAGATGTTAATAATTGTCAGAGATGATCAAAACCTCTTTTTATCATGTGTTTTGTTCTTTTACAGCATCATGTACTGAGAAGGAGCTTGTCTTGCCTCAGGGAGTCCATCAGTGACCTCAACAACACCTACACTACAGCTCTGCTGGCGTACGTCTTCACCCTGGCTGGAGACATGGAGACCCGTACTCACCTTCTGCAGCACCTGGACACAGTTGCCATACAACAAGGTGAGTCGTCCTCCTGAAACAAATCATTACTGCCTCATTACTGCTGCATTAGCTGACCTTGTGTCCTGTGTATGGATGTTTGTAGGAGGTTTCCTCCACTGGTCTCAGACAGCAACAGAAACGTCAGCCTCTCTGTCTGTGGAGATCAGCTCCTACGTGCTGCTGGCCAAACTCAGTGCTTCTCCTACAGCTGAGACCTGGGCTACGCCACCCGCATTCGTCAGATGGCTCACAGGGCAGCAGAACCAATATGGAGGCTTCTCATCTACACAGGTACGACCCAAACAGCCGGAGCTGAGGCAGAGCAGCTGCACAGTCTAGCAATTTTACTGTCATTATTGAGTTCAGACCCTGGGCCCCTGTGGCAATGACATACATGCCTCATTGCTGGTTTATTATTCGGCAGATGCTATTTGCACCTGGGGTGGAATAGCTAATGTGGCTATTTAGATGTTGGTGACTGACCCATCAGCTTCATATTGTTTGTTCACACTTATTTCTGAGAGTTCTTTTTTAACCTCTTTTTCCTTGCAGTGTTTGTTGTCTGAGACTTACTTGGGGGGCCAGGCTGGCCCCCCCCAAGTAAGTCTCAGAGTGTCACTTTCAACCTGGGTAGAAATAGCGCACAAAGTAATAGTGCACAAAAAACAACAAAAATAGCATGATTCAGGGTTAAAGAGTAAGGTAAAATGCTGTTTTGGCCAAGTAAATCTGACAACTCACTTACCTGACCGTACAATTGGGAAAAAGAATTAAACTAATCATAGACATTGCAGCCATAGATTAAACATGACGATTATGAGCCAGTGACTTGTCTTTGTTGTTATTTGGTTCTAGCTAATAAATAAAACAGTTTGTATTGGGACAAATTAAAATGGACTTTGGGCAAATAGATTTCTGTATCCACAGTTAGAGATGCAGGTATTCGTTGTGTTGCAGGGATGAAAGTGAAATGTATTGTAGGTATAAAGACAATCTGCATGTAAACATACTGTATCTGCTATAATTGAGGTCCAACTTGTGGGTGTGTGGTGTGTGTGTGTTGGTGTGTGTGTGTGTGTGTTGTAGGACACAGTGGTAGCTCTTCAGGCTCTGGCTCTCTACTCCACTGTGGCGTTCAGTCCAGAGGGGTCAGTCTCAGTGAGCGTCCAGTCTCCAGTGACCAGCTATTATTTGATGTGAACCAGAGCAACAAACTGCTCTACCAGGAGGAGGCGCTGAAGGACGTGACAGGAAAGCACATCCTGGAGGTGAAGGGCTCTGCATGTGCTTCAGTGCAGGTCAGTGGACGCTGTGTCTCTCTATGTTTCTAACTGTACACATACATACTGTATAACACTACTGAGGTGATCTTAGTCTCAGAGGTCATTAGATGTTAGATGTTGCTGCTTCAATCCTCAGATTCAGTTTTCTTGAATATTACAGTCTTCCTGTTCACTCTTTTTCAGATTTCTCTTCACTATAACATCCCGACTCCTGCTGATGTCACCACTCTCGGTGTGGAGGTCAAACCAGAAGCTGACTGCCAACCTCACCAATCTCAGAGACCTAAACTCACTCTGAAGCTGAAGTCCCTGTAAGTGATGTTGGAGTTCATGTGACAAAAGCAGATGTTATTTGCTTCCACATTTTTATGTGTTTCCTGTAAAAAACAGGCAGCCAGGGTGTGGATATTGCTTTGCATTGCAGTTCCCAGTGAACATGGCCAGACCAAACATCCAGGATCAAACACAGCCTCTGAGGCAGACGGCGGTTTGACGACAGGGAAACAGCACAAAGCTGATTTTTTGCTGGGTTTGCCTCCTGACACCTCGGGGCTGAGTCAGAAAGCTGCACTACTAACCAAGTGAACGCACTACAATTAGCAGTTAACTAATTTAGCAGCAAGTAAAGCTGTCTTTCAATCAGGAGACACTGTAAGTCACCTCAGTACTGCATTCGCTATTGATCTTGAAGGCTGTGTTTGGTCTAGGGGGGCTGTGTTCACTGAGAGGCCGCCGAGCCCAGTTCCAGCTAAGTTAGAAAAAACTCTGTAATTCACCCAGAGCTCAAGTTGAGCAGAGGACATCAGAGGGAGAACAGGAAGCATTTTCTCCATGTGTTTTCGTACAGTAACATTAATCATTGAGGCCAAGCCCACTATATGCTCCATGTAGCTACTTGTTGAAGCAGTCTACTATAAAATATCTCATGTATAATCTGCTGTCACAGATACCACTTTCCTCAAAGTGAGTAAATTCTAGTCAGCAGGCATTTAACCACAGTAATTTTGGAAAATGGAACAAGGTTTGAGGTGGCAAACACCGAAAGACAAACAACCCTACCATGGTATTGCTAGCTACCTAAGGAGGTGGATGTCATGATGTTATTGGTTGAAATTGGTTGGTTAAATTGACATTTATAGAGGTGGATGACATGAAAGCTCCCCAAAATTGAAGCCAACACATCTCAGTCACCCCCTGGTTGCTGGCTGCCATATAGGTCATAACAGTGTTTCCCTCAGAATGACAGTGTAACAGGCGTTTTTTGTAGTAGGTTGTTTCTTGCTCTGCTCATGATTGAATCGGCTGGTTGTAAGGGCAGGAACTCAAAAGTGCAGCTCCAACCCTGATCACTACTGCACAGACTCTGGCTCCAAATGTCACCAATGCGAGATGGCAGCGCTTGTGTCCGGGATATTTTGACTTAAATTTTGTTCAGTGGGAGGAAGTGGAGCCTCATCATCCATCTATATTTATGTCAGTGGTTCAAACCTATGTAGCAGACAGCAAGTAAAGTCTCATTTGTTGTTTCTCAACTGCAGGAAAAGTGACAGGGTTCGCTCCGAAGTAAGCTAAGCAGGAAAAGCCAGTTAAGATAGTGCTAACACTAATGTTGTACCTTTACCTGTATGTCGGCTCCAGCGTAGGAAAGTTTGTAATCCAGTCCTGCACTGCTGTCTTTTTGGAGACATGGTATAATAAATCCAGCACTCAGTGTCTTCTGTATTTTTTATCAATTTTTCCATCTTGAAAACAGTTGTTGTTGTCAGCATGTTGTTTGCGGTGCTCTGGCAATCCTAAAATGCCTTGGGTTGAGTGTGTCAACCAATCAGAGGCTGTGTTCCTGACTTGTGTGTGACAGTTCTGATCATTTAGTGTATTAATAGACTGATGCACAGATCTCACCATGAGATTGACCCTTCAAAATAAAATTTGCAGTGATGACAGTTGTGATCTCAGCCCCGCAGTAGGCATCACATGACCGCAGTATTGTGGTTATTTTCACAGCCCCTATGTACAGCACCATATTTATATGATTCCATTACAGATACAGCGGAAATGAGAATAGTACAAACATGGTGATCCTGGATATCAAAATGCTCTCTGGATTTGCTCCAGATGAAGAGTCTTTGAAGAGGGTGAGTTATGAACGCATATGAAACTTCAGCATTATTTGTGTCGGTTGTTGATGTCATGACGACGGGATAACACAGCTGAATTTGGTCTCCTCACAGCTCAGATTGACCCGTCTGGTGGATCGAGTTGAACAAAAGGAAGATCATGTTCTCGTGTACATACAGGAGGTGAGGAGAATTCACAGTGAAGAACAACAGATAATTATAGCTGCTGCGCAGCAATGGTCGGGGCCGGGCAATTTTAGGCAAAATTAGGCAATTCTGAGCAACAAGCAGAGTGTAGGAAGATGAAAAAAAGGTGGCATTCTAATGTGCATTTTACATCAGTTGAGGCTTGAACTCACAAGAGTTCACAAGAACGCACAAGAGTCTCTGCATATTGACTGATAGCTAAGCCAAATAAACAGGGAAAAGAGACAAGGATAACAGGGAAACGTGTTGATAAAGAGTATTTGTCTCTTCCCAAAACTCCCTGAATCATAATTATTTAAATCTTAGCAGTCTCTAATCCACATAGCATGATACCTGAACATAAGGCTTTCACATTTGAAAGTCCATCCTGCCTTAGCTGAGGCTCGAACTCACGACTTCTGACACTGAAGTCCGTCTTTTATCTCACTGAGCTAATTGGCAAGTGACAGTTCATGTGTGGTTTCACAAATTGACTAAGCCAAGGATCAGGGTGCCAGGCAGCAGCCATCCATGCCATGGCAAAGCAAATTTCAAAGTGAAAGTTCCAAAGCTGTAGCACATATGGTTGATTTGTTGTGAATTTTCAAAGTTTTGAAATTTAGAGGTTTGCTGTAGCGCCACCATCAGGACTATTGTCTTGTGTTTCCAGTTGAGGACATCTGGCATGGGACTGGACCTTTGTGAAAAGTTTGGGTAGATTTCTCATATGGAGATGTTGTACAAGCTGAGGCTTGAACTCACAACCTTCAACACCAAGAACCATCCTCTATCTCACTGAGCTAAGTGGCAAATGGAAACACCACTTGTAGCTTCACAAATTGACTAAGCCAGTCACCTGTGTGCAAGACAGCAGCTGTTAGCATGTAAAGGCAGATTTCAAATGGCTGTAAGTTGTAAATCTGTAGCACATATGGTTGATTTATTATGAATTTTCAAAATTTTGAACTTTAGAGGCTTGCTGTAGCGCCACCATCAGGACTATTGGCCTGTTTTTGCAGCTGAGGCAATCTGACATGGGACTGGACCTTTGTGCAAAGTTTGGTCATTTTTCGTGCATGGGAAGTAGGATTTCCTCGGAAGGAAGAAAGAAAGAAAGAAAGAAAGAAAGAAAGAAAGAAAGAAAGAAAGAAGAAAGAAGAACATGCAGGATTACAATAGGGTCCTGGCAGCTTAGGCTGCCCGGCCCCTAATGATGATGAATAGATTTGTTACTGATTGATTGTTACTGATCATCTGTTTTCCCTCCAACAGTTAATGAAGGGCATACCCAACGACTACAGCTTAGAGCTCATACAGGAGCTCCCAGTGCAGAACCTGAAGCCAGCTGTGGTCAAGATCTATGACTACTACCAGCCAAGTAAAAAAAGATACTAACATCCTAACATCCATTCATTATCCAAAGACATTTATCCTTTGAACGTTTGCAGGGGAATGTAGCCTGTTGTTGTTAACATTGGGCAAGAAATGGGATACTTCCTGGACAGCTTAGCTGTCTCTCACAGGGCTGACACATATACCCCTTTTCAACCAATGAGAAGCTCCAACCATTCAAGAAGCACTTCCTTTTCCACAGGCTAGAGAGCCAAGTCATTATGTAACTGATCACAACTCTGGTTTCCCAGCAGTACTTTTAAACTACTTTTTAACTACTTCTAACTGCTAAATGAACAATTGCATCTGCTATCACCAGCAGATTGCTCACACTGAAGTGCACTCAACCATGACGGTATCGAGACTAACTGCCAGGTTCTAACCTGGTGTTACATGATATTATGTGACCTGTAGTGTTGGAAGATGCTCTCAGATCAGGCTGTAACTTACTGATATATAAAAATGCTGCTTATGCATTAACTCATCAGTATTAATGACGTACTTTATTAGATGTATTTAACATATTGGATACTTTCCTTAAGTAAAGGATCTGAGTACTTCCTGATCTGGTGGGTAACCAAATATGATGTAACATCGGCCTGCAGCCCCTCGCATCGCCAAAACACATTGGAACAAACTTTCCAAACAGATGTTATTTGGAGAAAGTGACCACATATGGGTAATCTCATGCTTACTCTTTTGCCTGAAAAAAATCACATTTTATCATATTAATTAACAGCTTTTAGCCTGGCTCAAAATGTCCACCATAATGGCAGACTTTTCCTTTTGGTTGCTCATGATAATTCCGCTCCAAGCCCCTGAGTAGAGGTTCTTACTCTTTGGTCAGCAAAAAGTTGGTGCCACTCTGGCACTGGTTTTCAGGGCTGAGAGCAGGTTCGTTGGCAAAAAACTGGTTTGAAAATGGGTAACAGAGAGCGGATTGGGGTTTGATAGCATTTCATCAAATTTGCATCAAGTATTAAATCAACTTACTCTTACAGTCTTGTCTGATGAACACATATTGATCTCATTCTCCTTTTCCCTCTCAGGTGACCAGGCTGAGACAGAGTACATATACCCTTGTGCTGTAGGTAACAATCTGTAACTAGAGGAGGTCACTCAGGAGAGTGCAGATCCTCACCAGGTAACAGATGGTGAGGCACCTACTGCAATGCCACCACAACGACCAGAAGCAACCAGCGGAGATTTGCAGGATTCTAAATAAGGTGTTTATGTGTACTATTGTAGTATTTTGTATCGTGCAATGGTATTGTTACCAAGTGCCCAGGGCTCACCTAACTGTGTACACAAATCAAAAATTCAGGGAAGCACTGGAAGTAAATAAGCCGTCATTGCTACAGTGGTGTCTCCATACAGCATGCAAGTGCTTAAATGTGAGCAACCATAAAAAAGAGCATAATTTTCTACTTTTACATGTAATTCTTTATGCAACGTTACTTTTGACAACAATATCTAGGATGTTGGGAAGAACCTGCGCAGTTCGGCTGCTCCAACCGTTTTGTCAAACATCAACTTTGGAGAAAACTGAATGCAAAATATGCAAGCCTTTACTTTATGAGGGGTGCCCCTGTTCATCACCAGACCATACACCACATGAATTCACTATCTGAGACTGTCTGCTCAACATACATTCACTGTCACTGGATAGGATAGAATAGATAGGATGAAGATTTCAGACAGAACCACAGCTCTTTCATGTCAAAAGACACCAGTTGATATGGGAACTGATTCCTCCTGCAGGCCACTCTATGAGGAATGTCCCAAGAGATGATAGTGTACTCCATGAACATTAATAAACTGAACTGTCATTTAAATAAATTAGTTAGATCAGTGTTTATTGGAATATCAGACACTTCATGTAGCTGTACAGTACAGTTCAGCAATAAGTTCTCCAAAGTATATGTTTCAAAAGAGAATGAATGAGCATACATGTGGTCATGATACCCCCCCCCCCACCCCCACCCTGCCAGCAACAACAAAAACATCAAGATTGTCAGTACATTGTAAATAAAATGTGAGCATACTTCCAGTTACAATTACTTTTCTTTGGTTGTTCTCCAAGTGCTCAGTATCTTTAGAATGTGCAGTCCAGATGCATATATATGTAATTCAAATAAAACATGACACTTCAGATATCAATAGCACCAAACAAAACTGCATGAACATGTTGTGTCCTGGTTGTAATGTAGACACAAAAGAATAATGATACAGTAATTCAACTATTCTGCTTAAATACATTTAATATAATTGCATATGCATATAATACTAAAGATAATACAGTACAGTATAAAATGATTAAGGCTGAACAATTTTATTTTAGCTAAGATTTCAAAGATTTTAGATTATATTGTGGAAGTACAAAAAATACCAAATTTGGGTAGACAATCATGATAAAGCTTAATTTACAACTATCAACATGTTAAAAAACAATCTAGCTCAAACATTGATTTGATTTTCATATGTAGGAAGTGAATGTTTGGGACTAGAGGGCAAAAACTAGCTCCAACAAACTGCTTTGTCCAGTGTTCACTCTTTCAGGCACATCACACTTAGTCTCCAGTGCAACCGCTTGTCTTTTTTTTTTTTTTTTTTATACAGCAATGTAAACACTGTTTGTATTTGATTTTCTCAGTGGGGCAGTTCCAAAACTGACAGAGTGGCAGCACACAGTATAGAATAAACATGCATGTCCACTCTAATGAGTTTATCGCGTCCGCCTTGGTCTCTAAACACATCTGTTTTGCAGAAACATGAAACATACAGTGAAATATGCTGCTGAATGTGTCTCAGTCTCTGTCCCCCTCCTCCTGTGTCCTGGCTTTGTGTGCAGGAGTTGAGTCCTGATTTCTGAGGTAAAACAGGTATATGTTGATTTATATGACGGCTGTTCACTGCTCTGCATCGTCAGTCACTGCCTCCGCAGCTGTTGGCAGTAGAACAGATCGGGATGTATGTTCTGTCCTTGTAGCAGCAATGTGAAAAAATGAGATGAAACAAATTCCCACTTGAAAGAGAGGTTGCTGTCTGTGCACAGTAAAGAGACCAGGTCTGGAATGACGGTAGGAAGGGCCTTGAGATTTGGAAGACGAGCAGAGCGAAAACCTATCGCTCAGACTTGACCTTGTAGCGGAGGACAAGGTAGGTGGCCAGCCGTAGGATGATGAAAAAAATGCCCAGGACGATGAAATCTATGTAGAGCTTTGCGTCTTCCACGTCAAGTAACTGCAGAACCTCTTCAGGCTGTTGGAACTTACACACTTTCCCCGGACACTCCAGCTCTGAACGGTTCATCCCATAGATGGACAGGATCACCCCTTCAAAGCCATACCTACAGGAGAGATACACTGAGACTTATTGCAAATGGCTGAGGAAATCATATCTTGATTCTGAGTCAAAATAGTTCAAAATTCCAGTCTGGTAAAATTAGCTTAAAGAGACGTACCCAAAGTAAACTGAAAGTTGTTTTTGAACCATATGGAGAACATGCATGGTTTTGAAAGGTAACACTCTCCTTGAGATGGGAGAAGCTCAGAAGCTTTATTTGGTGATATACATTAGAAAGACATAATAAGAATGAGAACATTTTCTTGTGATACCATGTCACGGTGTAATAAAAGTAATACGCTAATTTAACAAACATCTACTCCCCAGTTGTATGAAATGTCAGACAAATATCAACCATGAAATTTAAAAACATGAGCCCACAGTACACACCAGTACATTAATGTTTCATGTCAGTAACATATTTTAGGCTTTCTGGTCAATGCATGATTATTTCACTGTAACACCATGCACAATAATATACATATTTAATGCAGTACTTCTGATCAAAGCTGTAGGCCTACTGATTTAATAACACACAGGCTTCTTGGGCTTTCATTGCACACATATGAGACTAAAACTATTATACAACAAGTAGTTCCAACTAAGCAATCTGATTGGTCAGCTTGACATTTAGCATGTTTTCAAATCAGAATCACAACATGCTGTGCTCATCACTATAGATACTCCGCTTAGAGGGAGGATGTTTTTGAACCATTTTTATTGATTAAAATTCAGCACAAACTACAGTGGGCCTATCATGGGCTCTGATCTCCTGTCAGACTATTTCTTGTAGTTGTTTAACATTTACAGAATAGTTCAATTATCTTTTTTTTTTTAATAAATATAATTTATGGTGGTGTTAGATTGCTGCTGACTGACCCTTTATACAGGTGCTGTGTCTTGTCTGTGACAAGCTGGAGTGCAGCAGTTTTGTCACTGCAGTGAACATATTTTTGAGAGGATAAATGCCAACAAATATGAAATATGTGAATTTGGGGAACTCTATCTTTTTTCAATACATTATAAAATTTTTTGGCTCTGGTTCTGGAGTTATGTACATGTTTCACACAGAAACTCTGTTCAGCTCCTCCATCAGCTGTACCGATGAGTCTGTGACATGATGCTACTAGCTTAAAAATGCTGTACATGTGAAGTTTGCGGGCATAGTAGCTGAATCTGTCCATGTAACATTTATTTTTTTCAGCAGATAGCTTAGTTACTGCAAGGATGAGCTAACAAAGCGATTTTGTGTTTGTCTAGTATTTACTCAGTTTAGAAAATCCCACAACCTCTAGAAAGCATTAACGTGTTGTTGAAACTATACTTTACATATTGAGGTGTCAAAGCAAGTGCTATGGTGGAAAAACTCGCAGCAGGTAGCCAGCAGATTGTGACATAGCTCACAGGACCACATTGTTTGTCAAGGGGAACATTTTGAAATGATGCTGGTTCTAGACAAAATGTCAGTGTTACAAGATCTGCTTAGAAAGCTGATGGTCACCAATATCCATACCAAATGTTATACCAGTACGTGTTGTAGTTGTTGCAATTTAGGGTAATTAGAAAAAAATATATTTTAATAGCTTTGGATATCAGTTCAACACTGGTGATACCATTGTTCTTACAAAGTTAATTGCCAATATCTGGCAACACAGTAGCATTGCTAAGTGTTGTGATAGTTCAGAGTTCAGACAGTTGGAGCAGTTGTAAACTGAGAGGCTCTAAACAAGATAACAGCTTAACTGGGAATATCACCATGTCCTAGTGCTAATGAATCAAAAAATACTCATACTGGTACACACCTGACGTAAGACACGTAGGAGCTCCACTGCAGATACTTGGGGATTGTGTCAAAGTTCACAAAGAATCCAGAGAAAAGCAGCACAGGTATCGCTGTGACAGGTCCGACAAATGTAGCCACCTGTGTGTGGACGCAGAGGACATATTATTTCTTATATCAGCCAAGAAGTCCTACTACATTTAACAATGCAAACCTGCTGTACCTGTAGTGAGGTGGAGGCGGCCCCAACCAGCAAGCCTAGGGACTGGGCTACCAGGGCAGTACAGGTGGACAGGGCTATGAAGAGGAGGTAGCGGCTGGCCTCCGGAGGCTGCTCTGTCATCCAGTACACTATGCTGCAGTACATGATGGGGCAGATCACCTAAAATAACACCTTGCATTAGCCTTTATTTTTTTCAGTGAAGGAACATTTCACCCCAAAATGACACTTTTGTTGATCTACACTGATGTCACTGGGAATTGTGCTGAAGCTGCTGCTACGACCAAACACAGGGTCATTTTCTTCTAAATTAAAATGAACTTATTTAATTTAAGGTGTAGAAGGACAAACAAAAATAAACAAAGGTTGCAGACATTTAATGGGATGTGAAGCTGCTGTTGATGGGACAAAGTGCACAGCTCAATTACAGCGAGACAAGGGAGTGTTTCACTCCTGTCCCATTTGATTCCCACAAAAAGATTTCCATCCTGTCCCAATCCCATGAGGAGTAAAAGAAAAAAAAAAAAAAAGTAAAAGAAAAAACATTCCTGTCCTGTCCCAGTCCTGGAAGACTGGCTTTCATCCATTCCATTCCACTTAATCCAGAGTTCATACCATAGACATATAATAGAACTAGACAGGGCACTGCCACTCAGTCTTGCCAACAGTGTTTCACAGCAGCCACTTGTGGCATTGAGCGAAACATTCCCCACCAGCCAAAAAAACATTTTCCCCCATAGGCCACCATTATAAAAGAGACATCTGTGAAACTGCTGACAGGACACCTCGAACTCCAAACAAGGTCAGTTATGACTCTTTCTATGATTAATTTTTGATCCATGGAGTTTTATTTGTGAAACTTAACTCGAGCCAAAAAAAGCTATTTTAAAATCAGTGATGTCATCACAATGTAAAATCTATAGCCTGAGTAGGAACTCGCAGGCAGGGCCAGGATGGAAACACTACGCACATATTCAGTGGGCTGTATAACTAGGAAGTAAACCCATAGGCTAGAAAACTTTTTTGGCTGATGTGCCAGGTGAGCAACTCTCATTAGACCTAGTGGGCGCCATCTTTGCATTCACTATCTAGTTCATTATAATCCATTTATGGTTCAGATTCAGGCCTGTCAGACTGTGCTGAGGGCTGAGATGTATCACTGATTCTTTGAGTTCTGTTAACTGTTGGTCCTCTGACCAACTGTTGGTCAGACTGCTGACTGCTGAGCTTCATGTCATTAGCTGTTACATAATGTTGATTTGCATGTTTATTGTGGTTTTCTTCAGTGTCAAAACCCCACATCAAACATAGTTAAAGGGGTTCAGATTTTTCAAGCAGGGTTGCATGAGGCACTTATTCATAATTAGTGCATTACCTACTGTCCACAGCAGAAGGTGCATATATTTAGAATATTTTCACCACTTCACCTCGCAGTCAAATACTTTTTTTTTTTATGGGAAACCTCCATTATATAAACCAACCAGACTCCATGAGAAAAATCAGTAATTTTACCTCAAAGAAGACGGTAGTTGCCTGTCTCCTGCTGTCTTGATCAGTTAGTTTGTTTGTGTTATGGTGTGACTTACACAAAAACACAAACTAACCAATTGAGGCAGCGGTGGACCAGCAAATCCCATGTTCTGCATGGTAAAATTACTATATGGCTAAACAAGGGGAAGCGACATTTGGTTTATACAACAGCAGTTTGCTGTTAGAAAAGCTGTCTGACAGAAAAGTAAAGCACTGAAGATATTCTAAATATAGCATGCACTTAAACTGATAATGGCTTTTTTATTACATGGCTAAAATATGTTTTGCTGCTGACCCTGTCCACAGCAGTACATTGCTCAGCTTCCTACACCAGTACTCCTGCTGCTTCTCCAAACTGTGGGCATAATACAGTTAGTATGTATAAGTACCTTATACTACCTCACTTCAAACTATCCCTTTAATTTAAATGTCACCAATTTTTAAAATGTATTGTCATTAAAAATGAACAATAAATTAATAATGATAAGATACATCTTGCAGGAGTGTAGACCTACTGCTGAGGAGCTTGGGAACTGAGTTTTTGGCCTTTGGAACACAACTTGAGGGCTTAACATTGAGATAATTGAGAACCTCAAGTCAACAGCAGCCAAACCCTGCAGAAACTCTAGTAGAGTGTAATGCACTCCAACAACACTAGAGTGCAGTGGTGTACTATGTACAGGCACTCCAGTCCCGCACCCACCCCTACAGCTCCAACACTGCCAGCTCACCTGGAATGGGATATCAGCCATGGTCTTGGCCAGGTAGTAGGCTTTCAGGCTGTACCAGTAGTTAAGATGTTCCCGCAGGAACACAGACATCTCCAGAGGAACTAACACAGATGATACACAAAAACGTTCACATTAATTTAAATTGTACCTCACTGATTAGCGCAACAGTATCAACAGAAGATAGGATGGAAATATGAGTCAATTCCTTCCTCTTGGTTAGACTTACAGGTTAACACAGTTGGCATGAGTGCTCCAAACATGAGGAAGAGCATAGAGAAGAAGAGAAACCCGGTGTTGTTAAAGACTTTGCTGGCATCATTGCCGATGTTCAGATAGAGCAAGCCTATTAACACTCCTATGGCAATGTGGGAGATCAGTCTGAGGTGGGTCAAAACCTGAGAAAAGAACAAAAGCAGGAAAAAACTAAACATTCTCAGATTTGGATAATTAATTGCCTGATTCTTTTAGGTGATGTCACATTATTTTAGTGCACAGCTATAACATTTTTGCAGTATTTTTGAACAAATGCTTTCACCCACCTGGTCTCGACATATAGTTATGAAGGTTCTCTTGAAGAGAATACAGAACTGTGTTAGTGTGCTTGTGGCAAAAGTATGGCTCTCTATGTGTCCGGTATCCTGGGGAAAATGGAAGCAGATGAAGTCATAACATTGACAAATGTGTCTCTAATTATACCCCACATCACAAAAATGCAGCACAATACAACATCTGTTGTCAGTACCAGATTAAAAAATGGTCTCCTCCCAACCTATTTTGCCCGGGAATCAACCAGTTTTCCATCACTGGAATCATACAGTCGATCTGTGTTTGCTGTCAGTAAGTTGATGATAATTTGATGATATATATGTTTATTTTTCAAGGATTAGTTTGACATTTGGGGAAATAGAACTTGTTTGCAGAGACTGACATAAGAAGATTGATACCACTCTATTGTCTTTACTGTAAATATGGTGCCACAGCCAGGAGGAGCATGAAACACTGAAATACTTAACCTGTCAGAAGATAACAAAATCCACCTCCCAACACCGCTATGGAGTTGTGAAGTGGAGGAAGCTGCTGGTGCTCGAGGTGAACTCCTAAGTTTGTAAGCTAGTTTGCCATGGTGCATCGGTCTAAAAACTGCAACACCCACAAACCTTGGCTGCTGTTCAGTGGCACAATTTAGGGTTGTATCAAATTCAGAATGCTTCAGTGGTTACTGAATTCATCTAAAATGGACCTAAAATCTAAATATGAATTGATTTAAGCCACAGATTGTATTGTCTTTAAGGTCCAGTCCAGACAAACCAGACATTGGCTCTAGATAGGGACTTTTGCATTATTCCGAAAGTTTCATGGCCACACACCCTACATCCATCCAAGCTCTAGGCACTAGATGTCATTCAGTCCTACACACGTCATCTTTTAAAAGCCATACTTAACCTGCTTCATTTGGTCTGGACTTACTGGCCCTTCAGCTCAATCCAAACCAAAATTACAGGTGTGAAACCTCCCCAGACCATAGTCTGTAACAAACAACTAAAAGAGGTGGTCTATGTCATGTATAGATCTTTTAGTGTGCTAGCATAATTTTAATGCGAAACCAAAACTAACAGTCCATACAATGTAACAAAAACATGTACCCTGGTTCTAGCTTTCAGGTGTGAAAAGGCCCTTAAATGTCATCTTTAGCTTCCACCCACCATTAGAGGTGCACGTTACTGAGCCAGATGTGTGCTGCAACTGTTAGTAATGTAACACTGTCCCACCTTGCAACTCTGTTTCTTGGCTGGGCAGAGTCACTTCCTGTAGTAGCTGTCTTGCAACTTCACTGGGACAACAAAACTCGAGGAAGTGGGCTGTGTCCAATCAAGAAATAATCCCCCATATAACCACAGGGAGTCCTTTTTGTACTTTGGGTTTTGTACAAATTAAACAAACGAGATATAACCTTAGGGAGATGCCAGCAGGTGGATTTTTTACCTTTGGAGAGTGCCAGGCTAGCTGTGTCCTCCAGTGTATTTACTAAGATAAGCTAGTACAGTGTGTAAAGCTAGAGCCTACAACTGGTTAGTAGTTGCCAGCTCTAGCTTCATTTACTGTACAAATATGAGAGTGATACAGATCTTCTCATCTAACACCTGGCAAGAAAGAGAAGTGTATTTCCCAAAATGATCTCTTCATTCACTAACATGTATTTAGTGTGCATAATGTTAACCCCTAAGCGTCTGAGGGCCCAGGACAGAACAATTGCCCACTTTGCCCCCTTGGTAATCCAGCAGCACATCACCCACTACGCACCATTGGACACTTTGTTGCACAGACTGATGGGCCGTTGTTATCACATTGGTTCTTCTTCTCCTCTAGTGCACACATTCCACCTTGGACTGCCTCAAACAGCACAGGGTTCAAGTCTCCATACTCCCCTGATGCTACTTCAATGACTTGAACCAGAGACAAAACCAGAAAGATATACAGATAATGAAGTAATTAGTTTCAGATCATTTTCATCAAAGTGTAGGAGTTACATGAATAAATGTGAAGTGGACATACTGAAGTCTGCAGGGTTGTGGTAGGTAGGACAATAAAGGCCCAGCGTCTTCAGGTAGGGGATGAGGTAAGGGACTGTGCCTTTGTAGATACACTGTCCCTGACTGAGAATGTAAAGCTGGGGAGAGACAAAATTATTCAAGGTAAATGATCATTAGAAACAGACAGATGCTATGCCAGTGTCTTTATACATTATGACAGCTTCTGATACAGTATAATACATGGAATGTCCAGTCATCCATTAATCTCCATTTATTGACAGATTTGTACCTTGTCAAACATCTCAAACAGTTTGGCACTAGGTTGGTGGATGGTGCAGATGATGGTCCGTCCTCCCAACGCCAGAGAACGCATTAGCGAGACCACCTGGTAGCATGACACACTGTCCAAGCCACTGAACAGAGAGAGAGACATTCACGAAAATTAATGAGCAGCTGGGAAGTCATTTGAGGAGAGGACATAAATGAGTAAAGACCAAACTATTACATCAATGAGCCACATTTATTGATTAAATTGGGTCTCTGAGAGTTTATTATTAGCTGTATCTAAAGTAAGTAAGTATAGTTCTTATGAGACATGCATGCAGCGAAAGATCATCAATAAAAGAAATTTTAACTTGGCAAGCTACTGAAGTGTAGTGTAAATGTTAGTTACAGTTACTAATTACTTCTCTCAAAAAGTAATTGAATTACTTCGCAAATTACTGCATTATAAAAGTAATTAGTTACTTGGGAAAGTAACTTCTGTATTACTTTTAAATGTATTATGTATACGTATTATGTATAATTTTTATCTATCATTGTACTCGTTATCACTAATAGATGTTATTAATACTTTTGACTACCAGAGAGCAACGTAGATCGGGGTATAGCCACATCTGCAACATCAGCAAGACCCATTGCTCTTGAGACTACATGTTGGTGTGAAACACACAGGTCTTGTAGCTTCAGTGGCTGACGTTAACTTTGGAACAGAGAAGGGCATGACTAGGCCTGGGCAACATGGCTAAAAAGTCTGTCGCGATAGGGATATTTCATATCGATAATTGTCGGTATCAATCATGTAGCCATGACTGATGACATGTTGTCTCAGATGTAACTGCACGCTATATCTCATGTGTTGACGGTTCAATAGAACAACACATCTGTTAAATGATTGGCTGTTCGTGTATCACATGTGGCACCTAGGGATGTGACTTTATGAACTGGGGAGAGAGCACATGTGAGGTCTGTCTGTTAAATGATTGGCTGTTTGTGTTGCACTCATAACATGCTCCATTAGCAAGGAATATGGCAAGGCTATCTATGAGCCGGGGCATATTCGTTATGTGCTTTCATGGTGGTCTGCATTAAATGCATTTAAGTGAAACTATCAAACATTTTATCAAACTACTTATTCCCATTGATGACATGTCTATTGCTGATAGATATCACTATTGTTTTATTACCCAGGTCTAGTCATGATGTCACTTTAGCAACTTTTTAATTACGTATCTTCACAGTCTTCACTTAAACCTTTTTACGACAAACTGCTACTTTCTTGAGTTGTAAAATCTTTTAAATTGACACACATCATATGTGTGATTTGTTAAGCAATTCCAATGGAATTATTTGTCTCTTGCCATTGACTACCTAAGTTGGGTCCTGTGGTGGTCCACCTGAAGGGGAGGGACTTTGCCTCTCTATTGAGCATCATCACTCATATCTTTACTTATAAAATGTTCAGTATAATCAGGGACAGCTGTTTTGTCACAAATTTAACTGAAGGAAAAATTTCCTAGAAGGGGTTGGTTTGCAAAATTAACCTTTAAAGAATAATTCAATTTTATTACAACTTACGGACATTTTACAGGTTTGATTTTCTACTATTAAAGGTAACACTGTACTCACCAACTTACATGCTAAGATCTGGTAGCATGGCGATATTGTCATTCAGAGGAACAATCGGATAGTAAAAAAGCCAACCATTTAGCCAGATTATCTACAATTTTATTTGGAAGTCAAAACTGGATTTTAGCTCAGAAATTTTAATTTGTCCTCCAAATAAGGTTAGCTTAGTCAGGGGTTTGTTTAATCTGTTGATCTGCTGCCTGCTCATTCTTTTTAGCAATGCTGCCGCATTCCAAAGTGAACGCCTTGATACTTTGATAAAAACAGTGTTGTCTTTACCAATGGCAACGATGACCAAGCCAACTAAAATGCGATCTGAGTTTCAATTACAGTCCATCCTCACCAGAGAAACGTGTATAGGTCATCTGTACAAGTAACTTGTTAGAATCCATATTTACATTTAGACCGACCTCTAGTGGCTGAAGCAAGGATGAATGGAAAAGTAAGAAAGTCTGAATAGGAAGGAGGTTGAGGTGGATGGATGGGTTAAACAAACACTTTCATCATGACTTTCGTCAAGGAAATGGAGGCTCCAAAACTGGTTGAAACCAAAAGTCAACATGGACTTATTGAATATTTTAAGTTGCTTAAGTTTTGTTACGTCAAACAAACTGAGGACTTTAACTTGGCGGCCTGTGTTAAACCAAAAGTCAACATTTACTTATCAAAAGTTTTAAGTAACTTAAGTTTTGTTGCGCAGAAGACTGGGGTTTGTGTCCTGTGTGAAACCAAAAGTCAACATTGAGTTACCGAAAGTTTTAACTTACTGAAGTTTGATTACGTCAAACAATCACTGGACTTTCATGCAGGAGAGTGAGGTTCATGTCTTGTGTTAAACCAAAAGTCAACAAGGACTTATTGAAAGTTACTTAAGTTTTGTTTACATCAAACAAACACAGGACTTCCACCCAGGAGAGTGGGGTTTGTGTCTCGTGTGAAACCCAAAATCAGCGTTTACTTATTAAAAGTTTAAAGTAACTTAAAGGCTGAGTAAAGCAACTATAAATGTGTTCTGATTTTGATATGAATGATTGAAAACTGAACTGATCTGAAACATGGACAGTCCATCTAACAACTTTATTGGATTTGTTCAGACACCAGAGCCAGTGGACGGTGACAGGATGGTATTTTTTTTCTCTTCTGTTTCAGGTTGTTGGAACTGAAGTGAGCTGAAGTGAACTGCTGGGCTGATTTGGACTGAGAGAGTCGCTGAAGGTACATTTGTAACTGACCGCTAGGGAGGGTGAGGGGAGGGGGATGCAGTGTTGTTTATGCGTTGGTTTGTTGGGCTTATATAGTGTTGGTGGACCGAGCCATGTTTCCAGTCCGCCCAAAAAATTCCTGAACACAAAAGTCATGAACAACAGTTTAATGGTCTAACTCCACAATTAAGTACTACATAGTTCTCAGTCTTTTCAGCAAATGTTCTAACATGAATAATGTGTTTAGAAAAAAAAACTCTCTTTTTCCTTTACAGACTTTAAGTTTTATAACGTCCAACAACCACAAGACTTTTAACGCGGAGACTGAGGTTTGTGTTCCCTGTGGAACCAGAGATAAATTAAAGTTTTAAGTTACTTATGTTTCATTGCATATGTGACTTACATAATTTCTGTCATGTGACATACATAATGTAGGATTTTAACCCCAATCATGCTCTTTTCATAAACCTAACTGAACTGTTGCTGTTTCACATTAATCAGGTGTTTAATGTCACATGACTTGCATCACATAGTTCAGGTCCTGTATGCCTGTCGCCAGCACTCTCCTGCAGTCATACATGTAATCACTGGCAATCAACCTATTTTGGCATCTGAAGACATGCTGTTTAATTACCCTTAATTATCACTTAAGAAGGCTGAGGTTAATTACAGAAAACCTGTGAAGACACAGTAAAGAGAGCAGCTATCTTGACAAGGACTACTTTAGTGATCATTAAGGTTTTAATGAAACAAACTTGTAGAACTCTTTTGGCTTAATGAGATAATTTTATTCATTCTTCTCTGCAAGAGTTCATTTCATCAGAGAGATGGGGTCCCAGAGCGTCCAACTGCTGCCAGATGGTACCACTTTAATTACGAGTGTAATTGTTAGGGTTTCAAAAGTCATTCCAACACCATATGTCTGACTGTCACAAGACGCATTATAAATACGCAGCCAGATGTGCTGTCTGGATGAAGTGAAACTGTTTTGGGGTTGCCCACAATTTAGATTTTTCTGGAACAAAAGGATTCAAGTTTTCAATTCCAATGTTCATAATGACAAGTTGTTCATCAACTAAGGAACTTGGTAAAGTATATTGTTAGTAGAAAAACACAACAGAATTCTCAAAGTTTAGTATTGCATTTCAGTCCCAGCTGGGATTCACTGTTTTCTCTGGATACACAAACAGATGTCTATTGACTTGTTGTGGTGAGGGTTATAGTCTACTGTATGAAGCATTTTCAATGACGCACATCTATTTGATGGAAGCGCTTTTCAAACAGTTAAACTGTAAAATGCTCTAAATGGTTTTTAAACGTAACCATCATCATTCAGCACGTCAACATCTGTCTGTCTCACCTGGTGGGTTCATCAAAGAACATGACTGGAGGGTTGTTGACCAGCTCGAGGGCGATGGCCAGCCGTTTACACTGACCACCCGACAGCGAGCTGGTACGAGTGTGAGCACAGTCAAGGAGCCCTAAGGCAGTCAGAATCTCATTCACCTGGACAGAGACAAACAGAGAGAGAAGGGGATTAACACACAAAACTGAGTCTTATTAGTGATGTGGGCACAAACCTAACACATATAGAGGGCTTAATTTGTGCCGGATTCTGCCGGAACGGGATCCAGCACCTCCCACATTGTGACCTGTACCAATTTCATTGGACCTGGTACCTCCTATATCCCCATCAAAATCTTGAAATGAAGTTTGTATAATACTTAATGTTACCTGATGTTTACTGTAAGCCCCACAGCCAAACAAGCAGGCATTTGTGCTGTGAAATAGTGAAAAAACTGACTTAAGTCAGAGGTATAGGGTTATTTGTTTAATAACCAGAGTGCACCTATGATGCACAGATGTATCCAGACACATGCTTCTTCTGAGGCTTGTTTCAGGTACTTTAACCACTGTTCCACTAACAACTGTCCTACAAAAATAGTGTTGTGTGCTGTGAAACCAAAATAATAGCTCAATGGCACTTTAATAGAGCTGAGGGGAACTGCAGTGTTGTGTGATAATTCTCTGTGGGGTCATTACTACTAACACAGGTGTAAAAATGTGCTATCACAATAATCTTTTTTTTTTTTCAAATGGATTTTTTTATGAAAATGTAGGCCCTTTAAAGTTTTGGCCCAGATCTCCATCAACTCTGTCAGATTTTCACAAAAACATTTCATCAGACATAACAAAGGTTTAGCTATACCCTGAGGATCCCTGTGTCACTCCCTGGTTTAAAAAAGGCAGGAACTCAAGAAGGGGTGAGCTTTCTATTTTTTTTTTTTTTTTTTTTTTTTTTTTTTCAAATTTATTAAATAATATTACTATCAGATGTGTCTCAATCATAACATGTCAACTCTGTAGTCCTTCTAAATAAAATCTAAATGAGAATTATGGTTTAAAAATGTGTATTTTGATTAACATTAAGAGAACTCAGACACTTAAAAAAATAAAATGGCTGCTCACTGCAACTATGCTGTGAAATGAAAAACATTTTGTCAACTCCATTAGAGTTTCCATCTGACGGAGCTGACGTCTACATTCAATTAAAAAAAAATGTAATCACTGCAAGGTTGGCCCGTTACAAGGTTTCATAGTCGGGAGTTTGATCTTTTAAAATATTCTGCAGCATAATTGAAGAGTAAAAATAAATCCTCCTCAAAATACATTTTTGTCCCATTTTTAAAGATTGAGTGATGGTATGTACAGTATAAGAATTCAGTATCCAAGGGCTTAAATTATTGTTATTACTGTTTTTTTGTGTATGTACGTTAATCTAGAAGATGTTATTTGTTTAACTCACCAGTTTTTTCTTCACATCCACACTTTCATCCAGCTTTAAGTTGGCTGAAACCTGCAGCAAGGAGGAGAAACTGTGTCATAATTTTGTAATGCGACAGGTACAGACAGAGCAAAGAGGTGTCAGTCTGACACCAACCTTTTCATTACGAGCTCAGACAGAATTTGAAAAATAATATCATTGTTGGCATAAAGTTAAAAAAAAAAGACTTTGAGGATGAGGTTAAATTTTCCCAACTGTGCTATGAACCCGTCAGTAGAAGCTCACCATCATGGCCTCTCGAGCAGTGAGGTGTGGCAGCAGCATGTCTTCCTGCATGATGTAGCAGGACATTTTCCTGAATGTCCGCAGGTCCCTGGGTTTCCCATTTACCAGGATCTGACCCTTCATCCCTGTTTCCCTGGGTGGCAGGAACACACATATAACTTAGTAAAGTTCAGGAAACAGCTACGACAAATTGTTAATCATTTGTGCCAACTTGTAAATTCAGCGTTAAATTGAATTCATTAAGTTTTAAAAACACTGACAGTTGCAGCATCGCTGTATCTCTGGCTACTCTGTGTGGGAAGTGCATCTGAAGTTACGTGCCAACATTTAACAGCTGTTGGAACATATTTATGAAGGAAATCAACATTTTATTGACGGTAAACATGTCAGATCTTACAAATACAGTGAACAGTAACATACAGGCTGCTTCTTTGTCATTTGTAGATTAAGTCTCCAGACTCCCTTCAAATTGTTGAGTTAGGAGAAATTTATAAACTTTATGAAGCACTGTCTACGACAAATTTCTAATTATTTAGACCTTCTTGTAAATTCGGCAGATGACATACATTAAGTTATTTACTTCTTTGTGCAAAAAAACATTGGGCCTCATGCATAAAACTGTTTAAGAACAAATTTCCTCTTATTTTTGTTCTTATCCACAATTTTTTCTTATTGTGTGATTTCTGTGATTCTTATTCTGTGAATGGTTTCTTATTTTTTGCTCTTTTAGGTAAGAGAAAACTTTACAAGTGATCAAGGGTACTCTTACCAAGATAAAAACAAAACATTGTTTTCACAAACCAATTATTTGTCGAATGCAAATTACTATTATTATTATTATTATTAAAGATGGGGTTTAGGAGAAGTGCAATGAAAAGTTATCAGACAAGCTAAAAATATAACTACATTTATCTGTTAATCTGTTTCTGCAATTTCTTAAGTATAAAAATAAACAGAAAGTTTCTATTGGGGGAATTGTTTCAATTGTTGGATGCAAATAAAATTAATTATTGAGTGTGGTCTAGACCTACTCTATATGTAAAGTGTCTTGAGACACGTTTGTTGTGAATTGGCGCTATATAAATAAAATTGACTTGACTTGACTATTTAAGCTCTGATCAGTTGGTAAGAAAAATAACCAAAGACTTTTAATTCATTTTTCTTTACCACCAACCATTGGATCAAAATCACAGTTGTTTCATTCTAAATCTTGTTGTTTAACCCCTTCATTCTGTCATTTGTGTTACTTTGTATCTGCTAAAACAGCACAACACCTGTCCTTATATAGTGTTCAGGGGGCGTTTCCTGTGCTAATATCAAACAATTGGCCACACTCCTCCAGTCTGTGATCAAGTGGGCTTCATCATTCGGCTCACCTGGTAAGAACAGATTTGGGTGGTTCTCATTTTTTCTCTTAAAAGAAAATTAAGAGAAAGTATAAGATTAGAGACAATTTCAGAGAATGTTGCTGCATGAGACCCATTGTGTCCATTTGTCCCAAACTGTGCTAATGTAACTACATATTTATTCACATATAGAGCAGGGAAGTGAGATCTGATCACGAGCCGTCACTCCGGAGGCTTGTAGAGAAACATTCTATTGCCAGGTGTGAACATTATGCACTCAGAGCTGCTCACGTGTGATCGGATCACCCAAAACAGATTTTAATACCAGGTGTAAACAGCCCAATTGTCTCATAATATTGAGGACAAGGTTCTGGACCTGTTACTTTAACTGTAAATTTGAAAGGAAGTTTGGCCCTCTCACCTGTATCCAGCCAGAATGTTCATTAGGGTGGATTTGCCGGCCCCCGAGGGCCCCATGATTCCTATCAGCTCCCGACTGCAGAACCTCCCAGACAGGCACTTCAGTAAGGCTTTGAAACCTGCCAACAACAGAGCACAGGGCACTTTAGAGCGGCTTTATCAACGATAACAAGGAAAGAATCACATTCCTTCGCTCTCTGTATTTGTGTTGATATACTGAATCCCAGTATAGTGTCACCGACAAATGGAAACACACACTTTTGAAAGAGTAAATACTAAAATTCACAGTGATAATCAACACACAAAGATTAATGAGGATTAAAAACATAAAAATAATAACCTTTATCTATACAGCACTTCAAATAAACCTGTATGAGCTCCATGATGAACAGTAAAAGTAATAATTATGTTATTAGAAACAATGGCCAATTCAATTTAAAATGAATAGATCAGGAATGATAAAAAAAAATAAAATAAAATTAATATCATGACAACAGAGATATAAAATCATCAAAAGAAAAATGAAAGGCCTGACAGGAAAATTTACTTTAAATAAGACGGTGACCTTGTCAGCCTGATTTCTCAGCTGCAGATGGTGGCAGCTAATTTATGAAGATATTAAAATAACACTATTAACAATCAATAATTTGCCTCCCACATACCCAACAACACTGCCCACTGAGCTTGATGGGGCGTGATGAGTGTGTGATGGGAGGGTGAAGCTGCTTCCACTGCACCATCTGGGTGCCACCAAACACATTAAAGAGATAGTTTGGATTTGTATGTGATTATATGAGGTACTTATCCACAGTGTTTTAAAGGGTTAGTTTGGATTCACCGAAGTCACACAATAACAACAATCTAAATGATTGAGGAAGCAAGAAATGAGCAACTCTCGGGTTCTGTGAGGAAAGACAGCTGTTTTTGCCAAAGGACCATATTTTGCTTACTTTGACAGCGGTTCCTGTCAGAAAGGACTGTCTGACGGCAAGATAAAGTAATGAGAATATTACAAATACAGCTTAGACTAAAACTGATTTTGATTTTTTTAGGTGCTGACCCTGTCCACAGCAGTACATTGCTTAGCTGCTCCTGCTGCTTCTCCAAACTGAGGACATGTCGACCGCCATCTACTGTACAGTAGGTAATACACTGAATATTGACAATTGCTAAATATTGATAAGCAAAATACTTTGTTACTGTAATTAAGTAGAAAAAACTTAAAATATGTAAAAAGACAAAAATTACACAAAAAATATAGCCAGTCGAAAAAATACAAAAAACCTTACAAGACAAAATGAGGTAACAGACGTAACATGAAAAGACCTAACAAGACAAACAAGGTGTAACAAAATAAAAAAGACCTAACAAGACAATGAAGACATAACAAGACAAAAAAAGATGTAAAAGAATTGACAAGACAAAAACAATGTAAAAGACAAGATTAAAAAAAGATGCAGCGAGATAAAAAAAAAAGTACTAACAAGATGAAAAAGACGGACCAACACAGAAATGTAACGAGGCAGAAACATAAAAGACGTAATAAGACAAAATGGCGCAAAAGATGAAACAAGATGAAAAAGACGTAATGAGACGAAAGAAGACTTAGAAGATTTAACAAGATGAAAATGACATTAAAGACATAACAGTTGAAACAGACAGAGAAGAGAGACTTGGCCAGGGAGAAAAAGTGAGCTTTGGTTAACTTTGCACAGAAACAGCTGGTAGAAATGTCCTCCAGTGGACGACTTTTTACTTTTATATTTGGAGTACATTTCAGAACCTGTACTTTTTCACTTTTACTTGAGTTAGTTGAATCAGTACTTCTACCTTCACCAGAGTATTTTTACAAAAGTATCTGTACTTCTACTTGAGTAGAGAATGTGTGTACTTTTGGCACTTTTGTGGGTAAGTACCCCATAAGAACAATCCCTTTAACTTTGGTAACTATAACTTTAATTCAGTCTTTATCAGCACAATTTTGCACATACAACCATCAAAATAGCTTTATGTGCTTGTTACAAAATATCTGAGGAAAATTACTTACTTTTCAGTACAGAAATATCAGAATGTCAGAAAGCTACAGAATTCCCTCTCAGTTAAACAGGTAAAGAACCAGTCACTGACCCACTGCTTTAGTATGTGAGTGTGGATACTATGATGGACAGTATGGTCATTATAATGAGAAGTATTCTCCAAATAATGCCTTAGTATCTCAAAATAATACAAATAAATAAATGAATAAAAAGACTAAACTTGTGAGGATCTGAGCCTGATGATCTAAAGTTTGGCAGCTTTTTATTCTGATTTTATTTTGTAACTCATTTTGAACAAACAAATATTTGCATACATGCTAATCATGTCTGTACAGAATGTAGCTTTAAGCTACAGTCATCTTGCCTCACAGCTATATTTTGATCGGCCCTTTTCTTAGACATTAACAACATAATTGCTGAATTTGTACAGACTTGTGAGAGTAATTAAAGTTGAAATGGAACATTTATCACATTTCCAATAAATAACTAAAGACTGAGGCTACAGTCTGTGAATCCTGCTAAGTCATGCCTCTGCTGCAACTCACAATATTTTTTGCATTTCACACAAGAGGGTGATTAAGTAAAATAGCTTATTTTTTAAATAGATTAGAATAAAATGCTACATTGCTACATTATTTGTGCCAAATTTCAACAGATTTCTCCTGGTATTAACTTGTATTATGTATTAAAACATACCTAAGATCACAGGGGCCTGTACAACAGAACAAGTGGAGCAGCTGCATCTCCACTGTTAGACTTGGTGGAGCAAACGTGCTTTTGCATATAACTACACTATAAAAACAGGGGCTGGTTTGGATCAAAAATAGTGCATAATCATAATAAAATCAAACATGTCTAATATTATCAGAGGGTAGGTGCACTTTCTGCAGCACCAAACGGGAATCATCAAACCAAGTATTTACTTTGGTAATGTCCGAAAAAACTCCTCAAATACCATCATGCACACAATAAACAATGAATTTACAGTGTTGTGAGTCAGTGTTTAATTTTTGAAACACTTTATCTCTCATTCCCACTGTCTTCACCCACTAAAATAGCGCAGCTAATCAAAGGAGGCAGTCAACGAGTTGAGGAGACAAAATCCAAAATGTAAAAGTTTGAACGGAAATACATTTTATATTATGGATTATATCGATGCCGAATTGACAAGAAGACCATCGACATATGATGCCTTTTATCTGGTGGTTCCAGAGTTATGTGCTTTCCAGAAAACATAAGGAACTGTTAATATGTCATATTTCTTAAAGGGAGTTTGGTGCAATGTTTTCCCCACAGAGCGCAGGGGGCTTTTGTTAACTCAACCTTGTGATATATACAGTATATTTTTTTAACATTTTGTCACACCTGCCAAAAGAAAAATCCTGCTAGACTTCCCCTTGCCTGGCACAAATCTTGCAAGCCCAGTTTTAACTACACCTATGTCTAAGAGGTATAGTAAATGCAAAAAGTATAATGGTGAAACATTTATCTGACTCAGCTGCTGCTGGTATATACAGTATTTATTCAACAAGTTGGATATGTTGGTTGATGAAAGGAGTCAGAAACCTTTGAAACCACAGCCAGGGTACCAGTGTAACATACTGAGAGGCTCACTGGGTGCTTCATTTACACACTGCTGTTTCACATTCTGTACAAACACACCGTCAAAGTGATTTTTAGGGAGCGGTACCAACTGAAAAGACACTTCAAACAAGTTCAAACACACGATGTGAAATCGTAGACTCAAACTGAGCAGCGCGTCAATAAAAAGTGCAAAGCATTCATCATTCATCTGCAAAAAGTGTTTACATGCAGGTTCTTTAAAACCTGAAAGGGATCTGTATTGATGTCTCCTGGCACACGCAGAGCTGCGGTGACCTGGACAATATTTCTTCAACCTGATTGAAATCGTTCTAATTAGAGGTTCCAACTTCAATGTTTACTTGGACGCTGAATAAAGTGATCGTAAAATGTGTTTACATGCACAAAAACATGTAATCAAAATCTAACTTTTTTGACATGCAAAGTGCCTCTGCCTGCTGTGAAGTGTCTAGTCTGCTGGAAACGTGACAGTAATCGATTAAAAACTAAGTTCTTGTAAATTTTTCATGTCTTATTGACAAGTCAACAATTATTTTAACAAATTTTTTTCTTTTCTTTATCAGCCAGAGCCTCTAACAGAGGAACAGCTATTAGGTGAAAGTGATCGTGGCAACATGTTGTTTGGCTTCTATTCTTTTTCTATTAAAGGGACAATTCACCCCAAAATAAAAAATACATATTTTCCCCCTCACCTGTAGTGCTGTTTATCCATCTAAATAGTTTTGGTGTGAGTTGCAGGGTTTTGGAGATATGAGCCGCAGAGATGTCTGCCTTCTCTCCAGTATAATGGCACTGAATGGCTCTCAGCTTGTGGTGCTCAAAGCACCAAAAACATACATTTAAAACACTGAAGATCAGTGTATCTTTTCAAAAATCATGACCCACATTTTACCAGTGTATAGTCTCTCTTGAGTGTACAACAGCACGAGTTAATAGGGCCAAGCCGGCCACTGTACAAGCATGGTCAGGCATTGCTGTGTCCATCAGGGACCACCTTAAAAAAAAAAGGCCATCTCAGCCCCCACACTCCTCCACATCTGGTGATACTGAACCTGGAAAATTCCAGCTGTAAAACTGGCAAAAGTGAGTCTTCAGTCTATAAAAAATTGTATTTTGCTTTAGTATGTCTGCCTCTTGCTTTCAGTTATCACTGCCACAATTTATTTATTTTAATTTTTTCTTTTCCCTTTTTTTTCCCTGTTTAAAGACTGTTTGCTGCACTGTTGTTGTCATTGTCCATCGGTTTGTATTATCTTGTCTGTTCTAAAATGAAATTAAAAAATCTTGATCACAAAAAAAATTTTAAAAAAATCATGACCCGATTACTCAAGATAATCCACAGACCTTGTTGTGAGCAGTTCCATGTAGGAACTACTTTTTGTCTAGTAGAAAAGAAAGTAGTTCCAGTAGATTCTAAAGTAGCTTCTGGTAGATTCTTCTGCAGAAAGAGACACTGGTTTGGAATTCTTCAAATGTATTTTTTTGGTGCTTTGAGCAAAACAAGCCGGGTGCCATTTAGTTCCATTATATTGGCAGACATCTCTACAGCTGATATCTCCAAAACTCTGAAACTCACACCAAAAAAATCTAGATGGATAAAGCACTACAGGCCAGAGGCAAAATATGTATTTTTTATTCTGGGATGAACTATCCCTTTAAAATTTACACTGATCTGATCACTAACGCTTTCTGATTTGTAGAAGGTGTTGTCATGTTCTATATCAGCCAATAGAGCACAGGCCCCTAGAAACTGACAGATTTTTGAATGGAATTTGGCTCGTTCTTGTTCTGAACCAGTTCTGCCAAATGCCCTTTTAACGGATCACATTTTTATATTTCTTTGTTGAACAGTAAATGTACATATCTAACAGTTTGTAAAACATGACCGTTCATGTTTCAGCACATTTTTGTAAATTCAGTATATGTCTTTTGACAAAGCAATAGTTACTTTTATACATGCTTTAGTAGCTACAGTCCTGTACCAAGTAAGATCAATTTGGTGAAAAGTGGTTCTGGCAACAACAGGCAGACTGATTACAAAAGTTTATGTTTTCCTGTTGAATATGGTACTTCTTTTATGGGATTTAAAGGGGCAATATGTAGCCATTGCACGTGCAAAAATGAGTACTGCGGTCCAAATAGCAGGTTGGAGCCATAGACTGTATATTGAATAGACTGTAATCATGTGTAATATACAATCTGTGGTTAAAGCGGGTTGTTTCCCCCCACCCCCCTCTTCAGTGACGGTCAGGCTCCAGGAGCTCCACAGGAGCACAGGACGCTTGCAAACTGACAATACCAGGAGATGACAAGTCCTCCACTGTAAGTTGATCAGCTGTTTATAATATATAAAGTTAAGCCTGTTCTATCCTGAAAACAAAAGCTCACTGCTCTGAAATAAGTGTGAGTACCTGTCTCACTACCTGCCAAACTCCATTTACATTTTGCTCAGTTAAACAGTTATAAACATCTACTCCTTCTACGAGATTGTTAATGATTCTTACGACTCATAAACACACACTTACTCATTCAGCAAACATTCAGCATTAACATGAACCCTAATTAAAGTGAGACGAACATACAAGACAGTTATTCAGGTCCAGAATGGAAATTTCAAAGGGGGACATTGTGGCTGTAGCGTTGATGTCAGAGAAGCGAGTATGTCAGCATGTTGCCTTGATCTCTGATGACACACTGTGGTCATTTAATGATTTATTAGAGTAAATATATAACAGATTTCTCCTTTAAAACCTAACTATAATTCTAGGTGTTTAGTGAAAGATCTCACAGTTGTACAGTATTTTTACATTATAAACCCAACATACTTCTGTCATCATTCACATGGGGCAAAGATGCTGAAAGAAATATATTTATTCTAATGATCAGATAAATTGTTAACATGCCTATTAGGGAATAATAATTTCCTATTGAATGGATCATCAAACATGGTCCTCTCCTCTCCTCTCCTCTCCTCTCCTCTCCTCTCCTCTCCTCTCCTCTCCTCTCCTCTCCTTCCCTCTCCTCTCCTCTCCTCTCCTCTCCTCTCCTCTCCTCTCCTCTCCTCTCCTCTCCTCTCCTCTCCTCTGTCCTTCCACCCGCTCAGCTGCATTATTGATGATCTAACTGTCTCAGACAATGCAGCACTTACCAGAAACCTCAGAGGATCGACTCAAACACATGCACACAGTTAACATCAGACTCATGGATAGAGACCGGCTAGTCTAACCCACGTCCACACTGTGGTCTCTTAACCAACTGCTTACACATATCCTTTTGCACTTTTGGGAGTTGTGGAAAATATTACACTCCTCTAAATGTCATGTCTGAAACACTGACTATTTGCTCTAGGTGAATGCGATTTGCAAGAAAAGTGTAATAAATGAGCGATTTCTTTGAGAACAGGTGAATATTACTTAGTAGTGCTTACTAGTTTTAGTAACGAAAATAATTTGTAAAGGTTTAGGACTGGTTTAATAAATTCAATTGTCTTTTTAACAGTGGTTTTCCTTGAACTTTTTCATTGCCTGGGCTTCTCGTCTCCCCGTCCCCATCCATCATCCTCCACGGGAGGCTGCAGACAGCAGGTCTGCAGTTTTTCTTGAGCTGCAGGCATCGCATTTAACCCTAGTCTGGACCTTGTCCCGACCGGACGTCTCTGTCCCTACCTCCCTCTCCACCTGTGCAACGCCAGCCATCGCAGGACAAACTTTAAACTTCAGCCCCACTGACAGGCTTCCAAAGTAAAGATGGTAAAGGTAAGGTAATTTATTTTTTTTACAAAGTGTCATTCACTAAAGGGTGTCCAGTCCGCATGGGCTTACAAGACACTACAAACTAAGACATTATACAGTATTACATTGCATTCATCCAGTTTGGGAAAACCTGCTCTAATACAGTCACCCACCAACTCTGGCTTTTGGTCTTCAGTGGGAAAGGGTACAATCAGCATTCACTCTCAGGTCAAATGACGCTGTACTCACAGGTATTTATCATCCCCAGCTCCGATTGGCAGTGAGGGAAACATCACACCCGGTGGACGCGCCATTTACACCAATTTTCAGCAGAGGCGTTGAATGCTTGTTGCCTCTTTCACTACTTTTTCATCCACATGTGCTGCTTGACTCGGTTTGACTCGGTGCTGCGGCTCGATCAGACTTGTGGTTACGACTAGTCGTGGTTATGCCAATGATTAATTTGGAGACTAAATAGAACAATTACGGGCCATTTACGTAGCCTTAAATGCACTTGTGCCATGTACTTTAGACCATGCATGATAGATAGGGCCCACAGGTCATGAAAAGATTGAAATTTACTGTGAATGACCAGAATTCAACATTTTGCAATCAACTTTCAAGCCTATAAGGGGTCACTATTACTTATCAGGCTATTACTTTAGCGCTGCTATGAATAGAAAGTTGTTATTGATGTATGGTCTGTTTACACTCAGTTCAGTTGTGTTACCGTATGAGTTGTGGTCCAGATATGGCAGCTTTTAGCATGCTCATATTTTATTTATATTTGGCCTTGCAGGAGCTCTGTCCTCTGCAAGTGGCAGTCAGAGCAAGAAAACCTCTGTTACTGGACACATTTCTGTCCCTCATCCTCACTCTGTTTCTTCCAACCCTTCCCCTCCTCAGAGATATGACTAAACTAAACCTGTAGCACATGACTGACTGACTGAGGCCTCCAGCGGTGAGGGAACTGATGCTTGTAGTTACTGTAGCAAACCCTGCTCTTTATCGATCTTTCTTGTCGGGATCATTTCCCCTCACAGAGACAGAGGGAACAGAGGAGGGAGCAGGGCTGATTGTTTCTGACACACTGCCCTCCTCAGGATCCATCAGCGTTCATGGATTTCACACAGAGGATCAATGGACACTGCACAGTGGAGTGAAGCACGGTAATATACAAATGCAGCAGCTGCGCGCATGCTACCATTGTGCGTGCTTTAATCAATGGAGATCGAAGTCATTTACTTGTTTAACCTTTTGCACTGAAGGTAATGATGCACAGCTCAGGCTTCAACCTGCATCCTCTGTTAAATGGATGGTTGAAATAGAGAATATTTTCAAGCATGTCAAGAATACTGAATCATTGCTCTCATTGATGAGTCTGATCACGAACACTGAGATGTCATCATATGATGCACAGTCACTGTGGCACTGTCAAGTTGTTAAATTTGGAGCAAGATAGTTCACATTGCAGTCTTCAGTAACACTATATTTGAAAGCATCTGCATAAGACTGGCATGAGACCACCATAACCATGGAGTCTTTATGTGTGTTTATGACAGTTGTCATTAAAGGAGAAATCTGTAAAATATTTTACTGTAATAGAGATCAACAAAACATGTTAAGTTGAAATACTGGATTCTCTGACACCAATGCTACAGCCGCGGTGAGCCCTTTGAAATTTCTGTTTCTATAACCAGAGTTTTTGTTTGCCCAATTCATGTGAAGTCCAAATTAATGCCAAATGTTTGCTGAATGAGTAAGTGTCTGTTTATAAGTCGTAAGAAAATATTAATAATCTTTTAGAAGGTGTGTTTGTTTATAACGGTTAAACTGAACAAAATGTTAATGGAGTTTGGCAGGCAGTGAGACAGGCAGTTGCGTAACTCAAACTCCGGAGTGCGTATTTTCCGAGCAGTAGGCTTTTGTTTTCAGGATAACAGGCTGAACTTTACATTGACAGACAGTTTGACAGTTATAAACAGCTGATCAACTTACAGTGGAGGACTCATTCTCGCTTGAACGTGGCACGCGTCTTGCACTCCTGCAGCCTGTCTGAGCTTCCCTGAGTTTTGGGAGGAGGGGACGGGGGAAACAACTCACCTCAACCATAGATGGCATATTAAATAGGATTTCAACCTATTTAATAAACAGTCTACGGCTCCAACTCATTTTGGGCAGCAGTGCTCACTCTTACATGTGCAATTGCTACATATTACTCCTTTAACTGCCATTTGGTCAATTATGTCATTTTTTGTTGTGACTACTTGACATAAACAAGACACCATAACCTGTCATAAACACGTCAGGTCTAATTTAAAAAAAAGGATTTAGCTTTTTGTGTTAACATAACTGGTTGTTTTTGACATTTGACGTTGTTCTATATGGTTGGTTTTGACATTGACTGTCATGAGACTATTGTAAGTATGTCATGAATAATATCCTTGACCTTAACTACAATGATACAATTTGGACTAGTCATAACCACATTGGTCAGGCTGCAGCACCGAGTCAAACCAAGTCAAGCAGCACATGTGGATGAAAAAGTAGTGAAAGAGGCAACAAGCCTTCAACGCCTTCGCTGAAAATTGATGAAAATGGCGCGTCCACCGGGTGTGTGTGTTTCCCTCACTGCCAATCAGAGCTGGGGATGATAAATACCTGTGACTACAGCATCATTTGACCTGAGAGTGAATGCTGATTGTACCCTTTCCCACTGAAGACCAAAAGCCAGATGTTGGCAGGTAACTATATGTAAGAGCAGGATTTGTACCAGCTGCTTCTAGGTGGTGTAATGTAGTGGAAATGGCTTTGACTGCTGTGACATTACAGCACGTGTAGAAATGTTACTACAGCACGTTAATTACTGAAAACAGACTCTCTGATCATTTAAGTAAAGAAAACACTCATGAATACAACACACAATAAAGTATGGACAATTCTGTCAGTGCCACAGCCCAGAAATTCATTTAATTTTTTTTCTTTTATTTTTTTCTTTAATTCATTTTAATTTGACTCTGAAGTAGAGGGTGATTTTGGGCACAGCCAATAACTTTCTTCACACATTTTGTGTTTCTGTTTTTCATACCTGAGCAACAGAAAAGGTTCATTGTCAGTTAGTCCCAAAATGACGTCATATTACTGGTGGAGAATACTGGCAGCGTCAGGCCTGCTGGACCTTAACTACGTTACAAAAGTCATGTGACATAACTTGAGTAATTTAGGGTTTACGGTTACAGTTTGGTCAGGTTTAGGCACAAAAACAACTTGGTTAGGGATGGGACAAGATTGTGGTTTGGGTTAAAATAACTTTGTTACATTACATATGTCACGTGACGGAAGTGACATCACTTGTGCAATGGCATGGTTTGGGTTAAAAGAACTATGTTACATGTGTCACATGATGGAAGTGACACATGATGACATGACTCAAGTGACATTACAAGCATCGTTTACATTATAAAACAGTCATAGCTTGGTTAGGGTCACGTCCATAACAAAATTTTTAATTACTCAAAGCTTTAAATAGCTCTGTTTATATTTTTGTTTCACACAGGACTTCAATCCGAGCCTCCTGGATGAAGGTCGTGTGTTTGTTTCAGCCATCCATCCACCCCTCCTCCTCCAAATGTGGACTTTCTGCCTCCTTATACTTCTCCTGTCATACTTACTACGTCCACTAGAGGACACCACCTAACAATCAATGGACATATCAGTTGGAATAAGCTACCTTTCGACCAACATGCATGTTTTTCTGGTGAGCATGGGCTGGCCTACATCCTTACTCCTTTACAATCTGGTTAAAACAGTTAAACATGATCAACCTGTATGAAGAATGTACAGTTTGTCACCTCTCCTCCTCCAGCACGGTCCCTCCTGGATGGTGTAGGAAAGGTCGATGAACTCCAGGTCCACGGCGGAGCGTTTGGGAAGGTGGGAGAAACGCTGTGCTTCGGTGATCTGGTTCTCAACCTTCTTCAGGTGGGTCAACATGGAGGCTTCTTGCTGCTGCTGAGGCTGAGGCTGAGGCTGGCTGCCTCCATTACACATTACAGCCTCCTCCATGGGGATACTCACAGCATCAGGTTCCAACGCCTTATTGTCCATACCAGCTCTCTGTCTGTGGGAGGCAGGGCAGTGAAGAGAGGAGAGATAGTAGAGGTAAGAAAGGCAAAATGAGAAAAATAACAGAGGTCATCTTATCTGCTGACGTGTCTAATTTTACTCCTGCAACTGGGGGTTTGCTGTCTTGACAGCATATTTGGAGGTCATTTAATAAAAGTTGTGAAACAACAAAACAGCAGGGCACTTGAGCCAGTCAGCAGCTTAACTTTATGCCAAAAAAACAGAAGAAGAAGAATGGGGGAAGGAAAATACTTTCTGCCATTTGTTAAGTAGCTTTTTACCTTTTTTAAACAACACAAGTATACTACTATATAAGTGTGACGGTTGTTTGGACTGATTGGACTGCTTTGGAATGCAATAAATAAATACAAGGTTGCCAAAGAATATCCACTAGGAAACATACCAAAAAACACAGCTATATCTTGGATGTTTTTGGATTTTCTTTTTCTTTTTGTTTTTTAAATAAAGCTCAGAGTAGGATGTCACTCTTGGATCATTTTGCTCTCACCAGCCTGATCACCTCAGCTGGCACTCCTTAATAAGATTTTTAGCAATCAATTAATTAGTAATTAACTGGTAAGTAACTGTTTTTTAAGAAGAAAAAACGCAAAATGACGTTGTGGGGAGTAACACATGATATATGAGATAATGTGATTAGGTCATTAAAAATAAGGCACCTGTAATCCATTACAGTTATAAAACAAAAAGATGTGATAAGATTACAGATAGATTTAGTAAAAATGGGGATTATTAGCAGGATTACAATTTCAAAATGCATTTTAGAATAAAGAACAATATACATACTACAACCATGCAGTGCACGCACATTACAAGACATTAGCTCATCTGCTCTGACTAGCTTGACTTTTAGCTCATCCCGCTTCTCCTCAAGTTCTTGTAAAGCACCTTGAATTGCCTTGTGTATGAATGGTGCTATACAAATAAAATTGCCTTGCCTTGCCTTGCCTTGCCTCAAAGTGTTTTTCAATGCGTTTAGTCACAGTAGCTCTTTGTGTCATACTGTGGCTTAAGGTAGTGAACTAGCTCTTTGAATCCCTCACCCTCTACCACACTGATGGGCAGCAGAGTACCGGCATAATGAAGGCGCCCGTCACACATTCTCCCCTTGGTTAGCAGGGACATCATCTTTGGCTGCTAGCTACCCTCGGGCATGGCACCCAGGCACTTGTTTTTAATGTGGTACAACTTTTTGGAGTAAATGTTCCCACACCGAGCTTCAGTTTTTACCTCAGACTGCTGACTAGTGAAGCTGTTAGTGGAGTGTGGGGGTATGTAAATTAAGCTTTAGTGGTGGTTACTACCTCGTCACATTACATACAACATGTTCATGAGTGCTTCCCCCAGTAGTTGACTAAATTGTTGGTTAGTGCCAAGAGTCTTAGTTGACCATATTTTTATTTATTTGTAAGCCCCAGGAAAAAAAAAAACACCTCAAATTCCATTTGTGAGCTGTGAGCTGCGTCTCACTGTTAGGCCTGGGAGACTGTTGCAACACGGACCCTTTTTCTTTTAACGCTGAAGTCACTGGTGCACTGCTGCTAACTGTGCTGTAGCCGCCATTAACCAGTTAACTCAGTTATCAGTCCTATTAGACTGGGACACAGTTGCAGAGACAGATGGAGGACAGTTTGATAGTTGGGAATACAGGGAAGACGTTACCGAGGTGATGTACAGGACTGTGACTCTGGTGACGAGGAAGACATGGCAGGTTCAGGCAGGTTCAAGAGGCATCAACCGGTCGAGGAGTGATTTTGTAACTTAACTTAATTTGTTACCCAGTCTGCGGTGAAGTTGGAAGTTATTTATTGTTTTGAGCAAGGTTATACTGTATTGAAATGGTATGTACAGCATTATAAATAGATATTTTACATATTAAAAATGGCATCAACAGGCAGCTCACATTGTGCCCCAAAAATATATATTGAAATATTTAAATAATATCATAAATGTGTGACAAATAGTCAACTAATGGCTTGAACTGACAATCTGCAGGTCGACTGGGAAAATCTTTATCCGAGGGCAGCTGTAATACTCACACATAGATATAATACACACACATCACAACTTATGTGGCTCAGTATAATTATTCAGCTTTCAGAGAGATGACCTCTTCGGATACAGCCTGAAAAGCTGGAAACACACTGCAAAGCCCAGACTCCACTACAAAAAGGTGCCTTTGACATTGAATTTCTGTAGACTGCACATGTGCAGACAGTTCATGATGCTGCAGAAAGAATGCAGAAGGAACCACAAATATACCACATAATGATGATGATATGATTTATTGTTGCCAAAGGGTAGAATGATGGTAGCTGGGACAAGCTGAGGGTTAAGTGAAGTGAGTGTGAATGCCAATCAAACGTTCAGCATGAGATGGAGACACAGTGTATTAGCAACAGTCCTAAAGTGAACAGTGATGTCATTTGTCTGTCTACTTCAGATTGATTTTAAATGAAGCAATGACTGAATGACTTAGATATAGAGTGTGTTTATGTACTTGAGTATCCTACTGTTTTGACTTATCCTGATCATATTTGGGATGATCTTTACACAAAACATGAAAACCCTGGTTATTCATCCCTGTACTGTATATGGATCATAACAGCATCCAGGCTTTTGATAGTCTGCCTGCAGGTTTGTCTTGATCTCTCACCATCTCAGCCTTTCTGTTTTGTATGTTCAGAAACCAGGATAGAGTGTTTACATACCACAGTATCTGTTTTCTATCAGAGTACTCCAGGTAGCATATGCAGCTTCTCAAAAGTGAGATAAGGACTTATCCAGGTTTGTGAAACCAGAATATGACTTTTACGTGAGCAAAAGTCCAAAAACCTGATCATAACAGGGTACTGAAGTGCATGTAAATGCACTCAGTCATAGGTCACTCACTGATTATGGTATTTACATCCATGATCAGTGAGCAAGGTTGGACTTAAACATTTTTAGCCCATCTTGTGGCTTGGCTCTAAGGATGGCTGTATCAGTTGGTGCACCATTTAATCAAACCTAAATAACTACTTAAGCATCACCAGCCTGATAATCCCTCAGTCATCCAGTGAAATATCTCCACAGAATGGATTGTCAACAAAATGTGTTTCCCACTGAGACGATTTATCATAATAACTTTGGTGATCTTTTGGTAAGGCTAGCCTGGGAACCAGACAAATCTGCAAGCTCATGATCATTTGCTCTGGCAGACACTACTGGCCCCACCTCATGTTCAGACAGATTTCCACCCGATCAGGTTCGATACGATGACTGTACAGAGGAATGCATCCTCACTGGCTGGTGAGGCATTTTCGGAAACAACCAAGATGACTGCAGCTGATGTGTAACTGTTTTTGTTGAATCCACTATCGCATCAGTATTAATGAACTCTCATCTACCACTATCATCAGGTCAAAATTTTCATTTATCCAATAAACTTTGGTTTATGGCCAAATATTAGCAAAAATAATGGCTGTACTTTGTGCTAATTAGCAAATGTTTGTATACTAACATAATTAACACCATTACCTGCACATCATAAGCCTATTATAATGATTACTGTGAGCATGTAAGTATGATTACTTTAGCATTTAGCTCAAAGCTCCCCTGTGCCTCAGTACAGTCTCACAAAGCTACTAGCATTTCTGTAGACTTATAGTCACACATTGTTGAGCTGAAAGTAATTTGATATATTAAAGGACCAATGTGTAGGATTTAGTGGAATCTAGTGGTGAGTAGAGTTGTGTACTGAACTTAGTGCTTTTAATGGTACCAACCAAATTACATTGGTACTACCAAATTCAAAGTAACAATTCACATAAAATCAATCTGTGCCTAATTTCTACACCAAGGACTGCATCTGGGTGAGGAGTAACAGAGAGTAAAGAGAAAAAGACAAAGGAGAGAGAGCAATTTTAGAGCAAGCAGCAGCTCGTTGACACAAACAACACTTCTCTGGTATATATGTAATGTGAAATGCAAAGCTGGTGAGGGCAACACATTCAACCAAATACAAAACACATTATATCTAAAAGCTAAAGAGTGCACTGTCTTCATAGCCTGAAAGCTAAAGCCAGCGTCTGAAGAGTGTAACTTCACCCTCTTGGACAACAAACTTATCTCAACCACCTTAAGGTGATTAATTAGCTCCTTGTTATTTGTTTTTTCACTGTGAATGGTTGGCTGAGTGTGCGTTAACCAACACTCAGCCACTGGCTGCACCTAAAACTCCCAACCACATGCTATTTAGCATGCTAAAACAGTGTGTGAGCTTTACTAGGATGGTGGAAGCCTTAGTTTGAAACCGATATTTGTGCATTGCAAATTATCAGAGGCGAGATATTATATGCAAGCCCAGCGTGCTAATGACGACAACACAAGAAGAAGGAAATCACGTGTGCTTCTTCTGCAACATAAACATAAACAGTGTTTCCCTGGTGACAGACTGACTGGCTGCAGGTTTTAGAGATGGGTTTGAGAGGGGAGGGGAGGGGTTTTATTTCACATGGTGTATAAAATGTTCTCAATAAATAGCAAAATATTTGAAATACCACTGGGTATCCGTACCAAATCCTAAATCTGGTATTGGTACCATATCGGTTCAAATATGAATGGTACCCAACTCTAGTGGTAGAGCGTTGTAGATTGCAACCAACTGAATACCACTTGCTTCACCCTCCCCTTCCAAGTGAGAACCTGCAGTGACCACAAAACTCAGAAAACATGGCACTGCAACATGGCGGCCTCCATGAAAGAGGAGCCAGGTCTTCAATAGATATAAATGGCACATTCTAAGGTAACAAACATACAACAGTTCTTATTTTCAAGTGATTGTACACTAATAAAAACTTCTGAAGTCTACAGACCAGATGTGTAAATGATAGACTTCACCAGACACTTGGTCAGTATCTTCCCTGGTTAAAATCTTTTATTTGGTGTGTGAAACACATCCTCAGTTGGATTTATGTCAGGCGAGGATTTAGGAGATAATTACAACTATATATTTCAGGATTCTTCCTGCTTCTGCAGTCATCACATTATCAACACAGACAGAAGCAGTGGCAAACATCTGTGCAAGCAATAATAGAATAAAGAGCATGGCTCACAGAGCAAATGCCAACCCGCCAGATTTTCATTACCCTCTCCCTGTTTCCTTTTGGTATCAATTATCCTGTATTTCTCCCAATTTCTGACAACAATTTTTTCCCTAGTTTTTGTCCTTTTCATCATCACAACCGTGTTTTTGACACTGACAGTCTGTATAAGCCCTATAAGACTCTAAAAGTCTACTGCTTCCACCCAGACAACAATACAGCTACACCAGAATAAACTCCCATTTCTTCAGGAAAGTTTTAAATGACATGCAATTTGTAAAATCTGCCGCATCAGTTTTCCTTTAGGGACAAGGGCAAAAAAACAAATGACTTAAAGAAAACTGATGAATATTAGTTTATGACAGAGATTTACACAAGTTCACACTAGAGGGACAAATTATTGTCCCTGCAATGTGAACTGCTGTTGCAGTGCACTTATTATTTTGTTGTTTTCATTCTTTAAAGGTCACCAGAATGCAGGAAACAGAGTCTCTGAAAATCAAATTTTTGGTTGTGAAAATCTCTCTATTTTTGAAGTCTCAAGGTTGGCAAACAAACATTCCAGTAAAGGTTAACTCAACTCTTTTTAATGTATTTTCTGGCAAAAGGTTGAGTTCCTGAGCCACAGCAGTGCTTCACTGTCAATAGATCCACAGATAGACGGATAAAGAGACAGAGTGCTGTTTCCTCTTAATGTGTGCATAGTGCTGATGATGCAGAGACAGTGGTGAGTAACAGCATGTCTCGGTAGGTTGTGTGTGTGTGTGTGTGTGTGTGTGTGTGTGTGTGTGTGTGGTGTGTGTTTGTGGGTGGGTGTGTGTGGAAACCCTGCTGCCTGTTAAGTACGCTCCAGCTCAATATCACTTACTGTATGATAAAGACATTTGTAGTCAGTCAGGCCTCTCAGGTGTGAACAAATCATCTGTGTCTCTTATGAATTATAATCCAGTTAGTTGTTGCCTTGATTATATTCACAAGGGTTTTTGTTTTTTTGTCTGGTTTAGGAAGCAGTGTGATGTCCTCATAGTCACAGAGAACAGCTGGCAGTGGATGGTTGGGTGTACAAAACAGACCAACATCCAGCATCCTGTCTCCTACTTCAAGTCCCAAGTCAAGTATTTTCAATATTTAGGGAAAATTACAATCTTTCTCACAGCTTAACCAAGTGCTTTGAGTTCTTGAAGGACAGTTAACCCTTAAATCAAATATGCATATTAGTCCTTTTACCAGTAATGATGTTTATAGATAGTTTTGCTGTGAGTTGCAGAGTTTGGAGATATCAGTCGTGGAGATTTCTGCCTATTCTCCAATATAATATAACTAAATGTCACATACACATTAAAAATTCAAGACCAGTGTCTCGTTCCAGAAATCATGACCTGGCTACTCAAGATAATCCACAGACCTTGTTGTGAGCAGTTTGTCATTGGAACTATTTTCTTTAAACCAAACTACACCTGCCAACTGTGTCACAACACAGAAGATGTGTGCATCTACTCATGGACAAGAGGCTTGTGTGTATTTTCTGTATCTGTATCTGTATCCTACTCTGTGTACTTATGTCAGTTCATTAAGTCAGTTAAAACTGAAGCCCCAAATCATCACTGCACAAGACGCCTCCTTTTTGTCTTTCGCCCTGTACCTTTTAGTCAGTATTTGTAATAATAATAATGCTTGTAATGAGTTATTTCTTTGTGAAACTCTTTGTGACACCAAAGATAAATAAGTATATACTTAAGGAGCATTAAAGTGCTGCACAAACATTTGTCAGTCAACAAAATTTGATTTCTCCACTTGGTTCATGGTGATGCTCGATGAAAGTCTCCGAAACTGTCAATGAATTACCTGCCTGTATAACTTCATGTTTACTCATCTTGCTTTGTTTGTAAAAAGTCAATATGAACAAGAGTAATGTATCATTTTGGGGGGGCTGGACCAAGAGAAACAAACTACAGGTGTGAAAACAGTCAGCTTTCAACACAATCTGCCCCAGATGCTGATGGTTACAGTAAACTGAACATGAGGGCATGAGTGCCACACTCTACAATTGGATACTGGACTTCCTCGCAAACAGATCCCAGCCAGCTTGGGTTGGTGGTCGCATGCAACATTTATTGCATGTCTGTCCATCCTGGGAGGGGTATCCCTCCTCTCTGTGGCTCTTTGAGGTTTCTTCAGTTTTTGTCCCTGTTAAAAGGGTTTTTTGAAGAGTTTTTCCCTCACTGTTCCAAGGATCTACAGGACACGGGGTATTGCAAACTTGACAGACTGTAAAGCCCCTGAGGCCAATAGTGATTTGTGATATTAGGCAAAAATCAATAAAATCTGACTTCACTCACCTCCACTCTAGTGATCAACACTGGACCCCCCAGGGCTGTGTGCCCAGCCCCCTCCCAGTTCACGCTGTGCATCCATGACATGGAGAGAACTCTATTGTGTGGATGACACCACCTCTACTGGCCAGATTTCAAACAATGACGAGACCTCATATTGGGAGGAAATCAACATCTTGCTGAGTGGTGCACAAACAACAACCTACTGCTAAACATCAGCCAAACAAACAGGTGAACAGTTTCAGGTTCTTGGGATTCAGCATCACAGAGAACCTGACATAGACATCACACATCTCCACCCTGGTGAAGAAGGCCCAGTAATGGCTGTATTTCTTAAGGAAACTTAAGACAGCAAAACTCCCGTGCCAAGTTCTTGTCAGCTTCGACAGAGGAGCAATTGAAAGCATCCTGACTGGAAACATCACAAACTGGCATGGGATGTGCATGGCCCAGGACAGGAAGAGTGCAGCGAGCAATTATAACCACCCAGAACATCATCATATCTGCAGTATCTGCAGGCATACCACCTGACTGAAGAGCCTCACACTGTGAGACTGCTTAATTCATCCTCAGCACTCCTCCTTTATATTAGTTTGTTCTATATTTTTATTTGATCTCTTCATCCAATTCAATCAGTCAAAGAGGGAGCTATGTCGAAATCTCGTTACACAACCTTGTTGTTTATGATTGATAAATCTTGTATCCTCGTAACTGCTTCCATCAACAACCTGCTGGCTTTAATCCACACCACCAGTGTCCAGACTGCAGACTGTCTTTTATCTTCATATCAAGTATAGCCTACCCCTAATCAAGATGCTTTGGATCAATGAAGTCTAATCACCAAAGTTTTTCTTCCTAACCTCAATATACATGATTACACACATTTAAATGTTTGGCAGTCACTATCTGATTCTTTGTTTGTGATTTTTCAAACAGAAATGCTACAAAACTGATGGTTCCAGCTTCCACAGTATGAGGCCCTTATATTTATGCACTTTTCATAAGGTCAGTACCTCAGCAGCCATCTGTCTGCAACACAGATACAAAGCTATGATTGTGTCTGTGGCTTTTGTGGTCTTTCAGTAAGTCTGAACCAGCAGCCAAGTATCAGGAGACCTCCAATGCAAAAACCTGCTAATGTGGTCAGTGACTCAGATGTTTCAGTGTAGACAGTTCAGCTTGAAGATTTGTTTGCTCATGTACTGAACACCTCCGCTGGTGGAGCTTCAATAGAAACGTATATCAGGGTTCCTGAGCCTTTTCCAAAGTCAAATTTAAGCACTTTTAAAGCGTTTACGAGGTGCATTTTTCCAGCAGATTACAGCTGTGGTAAATTACATATTTATATACATATACACGCTCACAATGTTCAAATTAGATGTTACTGTGCTATAAACAACCAAAATTATGTTTCTGATAGAATTCTACAGGAGGGAGACAAGTTAAAGGAAAACACAACAAAAGTTTCAGACCAGATTTAGAGCTGCAATTGCAATTAAATTATTTGATATTAATCGATTATTTAATTAATCTCCAACTATTCTGATAATTGATTAATCAGTTTGAGCAATTTTTTAAAGAAAAAAAGTCCAAATTCCCTGATTCAGCTTCCTAAATTTGAATATTTTCTGGTTTCTTAACTCCTCTCTGATAGTAAACGGAATATCTTTACGGACTTTTTCTTGGACTTCAGGAAACACTGATCAACATTTTTCAACATTTTCTGACATTTTATGGACCAAACAACTGATCAATAAGTGGGGAAATATCAACAGATTAATTGATAATGTAAATAATTGCTACAAGAAAGACTTGAAAAATAGATCCAAACATGGATTTTTGGAGTGACAAGATTAGTGGACAGGATTAATTAATCGATTAATCGTTTTGAGTAATTTTTTAAGAACAAAAAGTCCAAAGTATCTGATTTCAGCTTCTTAAAGGTGAATATTTCCTGGTTTCTTTCCTAAATTAGGCTCTCTCTCTAACTTATTTTATTTCTTTATCTAAAAAAACCAAACTATTTAGTCAGACAGCGATTTATTGGGAAAGTAATGCAATTACAATTTCAAGCAGTTTCAAGAACTTTATCCAAAATCCAAGCACTTTTCAAACCTTGAAAACACAGACAGTAAAATTCAAGCATCTTCAAGGAATTCCAGCCCCCATAAGAACCCTGATATATACGTTTCCTGGGAAAAGATAGCCAAGGTATGACCATCAGACAAAATCCATTTCCATTGTCCTGGCAGGACTCTAAGCAGCAGAAATATGCAATCTCCCCTGTGATCGCGAGGGTGATTAACGATCATCGAAATGGAGATACGTCTAATCTACTTTGTTCTGCGCAGACCACTGTAAAAATGGTTCCCAAGTCTGAGGTGGTACAGTAATTTGTCCTTTTTGAGACAGAAGTCTCATTTAATCACTCATGGGGTTCTTAATCCCTTTGGGGATTAAAATCAACTTTCTTTTCTACCCTTGATCTGCTCGGAGCCGGAGGGGGCTGGAGTTACCGGCTTGGGAAAAAATCTGCAGACTCAGGTACACCACCAAGCACCAAGCCAAGCTAATGTATGGGAATTGACTGCTCCTTCACTTGCCCTCCGGATCACACCTCCACGCAGACACATTTCACTGACAGCAAGGAGAGACAAGCCAAAGAAAAGTCTTCTCTGGGTGTCAAACAGTCCTGATAATAAGGAAGCAGGGAAATGGAGAGACAGGTTACGTATGCCAGCATGTCACGAGTCAACCTGGATGGGACTGCGCTGTTCTGGACGAGAGGGAAGGTCCGGAGAGGAGAAGTGGAGAAGCAGAGAACTCGGTGACCCGGGATCATACCGTTTCAGATTATCTACTGTACCACTGTTACACCTGTATCTGACTCTTAAGACTTGATGCCCAAATCCAGCTGGATTAAAGGCCCATTAGAATCAAATAAAGCGGTCAGTTCCACACAGCTAAATGGAGACATCAAAGTGATGATGCAAAATCATGCCAACAGCCTGGTTTAACTGGAATGAACTCAGAACACAAGTCTACTCTACAGATTTTGTGTGCCGTAGGTCTCTCTGAAAGTAAGACTTAAAACCACACACCCTGGTTTATGCTTATGAGCTCTGATTTGCAGCACTTAATGCTATTGTATGAAATAAATCATAGCAATTAGGCTTTTCACAGTTCTTCATCTGTGCTCTAATCCAAACCTCATGTTACAGAATGCCTGAGGCTAGCATCACCTCACTCCACAGCTAACATTAAACAAGATACTTTGACCTTTTATGCAGAAATGATTTGCTTTATTGGATGAGATCATTCATGCCATTCTCAGCCCTGTGTAGTAAATGTGAAACAAGTGCCAGCGTGTGATTAGCCTAGCTTAGCATAAAGATGGGAGTCAGAAGAACACAGCTAGCCTGGCTCACACCAGAGCAGAGTTTACATTATTTAAATCTTTTCTGTCATAATGCCCCGTGAACAAAGATGCCTTTGCTGTGAAGATAGCGCTCCAGCACCAACTATGACTACTGACTTTGATGAAATTGGATCATATTTATATGTTTTCTGATTTTCCCTTCAATGTCCTCCGGCTGCTCCGCCTCAACTGTCGTGACTGATAGACAGGAAGCTTTACTTCTTGCCAAAGTAAATTAACTGCTAGCTTAACTGCTGCTAACTGGCTTTAGCCTCAGAGTACCAGATGGGTTAAGAGACCACCCAGTGTATTAACTTTATTTTTTATGTAAATGTCCTCACAACAATTGGAAAACCCTGTGTGCTGGTATGTTTTACTTTGGACTGTTCCCCAAAGTTCCACCAATCATAGCTGTTCCCCGCACAAACATCACACATGTACATCTCAGTGAACCAAGTCCATGTTCTGTTTTTTGGTATTTTTATTTCTTTATTTTGTCATGGATACCGAAAAGAACACAAGGTTTGTCATTGTTATTGACATTTATCAATACTCTGAGCACTTTTATATTTTATAATTTTGTGCTGACTGAGTTTGAGCTCCAAAAAGATTTAGCTTCTTTGTGCAATACCCCCAGGTGCACATTTACACATTTATAAATATAGTTATAAGCATATTTTGTCAGAACTTTCGCAATCCTGAGGCTTGTAGGCAAGGTCACTTAGAAGACTCGGAACAGAGTGTCTTTTTTTTTTTCTCCCTTTAACATGTTACCTTTGTGTTGCAAACGTTGCAAAATGCATCACAATTTTCTGAAACGCTGCCATGAAAGCTGCCATGAAATCAGGCAATGAAAGCTCATGATTTAAAATGTGGCATCTTTGTTCAGTCTGTACACAAACAGAAAACTCAATAAGGCAATTTCTTGACTGGGAGCAGTGACTTTGTTTTGGCTCTCTGTTTACACTCGGCCACCATTTTTCTCTGCCATAACACAACAGACACAATCAAGAGTTGTGTTGAAAGTGATGGTCCAGAGTGTGACTTCTTGAGACTCGATTTGATGATGAGTAGTCCAAGGATTTGATTATGACCTTATTTCACACGGGGATTTAAACCCTGTATGTTTGGGGATATTAAGTGTCAGGGATAGTGCTGCTCTGCAGGAGCTCACAGTGCCACTGGAGATATCTGATATTCTATGTAGTGAGTTGTGAAATGACTGAAAACGTAGAATCTGACCAAGATTATCTTTAACAGAAGTATAAACTCTGGGAAAACTGAGGTGTACGTGTGGTGTGTGCCTCTATGAAAGGCCTATAAACGCTCTTTCATGAAAAGTCGTGCAGCTGTAGACTGTCTTTTGAAGTCAGCACAATTTTATGTTCAAAGCAAAAATCCACCCTTCAACACTAACCTTTTCAGAGGCAGCTATTGGTACCAGGGACATACACAGAATCTAAAAGCAGCGGGGACTTTATTCCCCATGGGCGGAATGTTTTTGGGTCATTCTGGGAAATGTAGGAAACAGCAAACTGCCGAGGCAGGTTGAAGTCATGACAACACAACTCCTAAAAAGCCCTGACCATCACTGAGACGTGATATCTTTTGACACTGGATCCTTTCCTGCTGCTGTTGTGCGTTTGTACTACGTTACCCAGAGATCACTTGGCTACAGTGACATCTTATGCTTTGGATTGTAGTGTTTTAGCTTTTGTAAGGGGTCTTTTCTTTCAGTGTTCAGTTATGGTGCATATTCCCCCTAATGCTATCCACCTACTTTAATATTATTCCAGATGATGCAGGATCCTAAAGGTGGGTGAGAAGAGTCATCCATCATATAACAGTAATATTTATTCTTACAAAAAGTCACCTTCAATTGAGATTTTGATCCTGAATTGCTGCTGGGCACTGATGTGCATTACCCAGAACTTTAGTTAAATCCATTTCCTCTATGCTTTGTGAGTTGTGAGCATGACTTTACATGTTTTTTCACATTATGGTCACAATTGTGCTACAAAACAGGTCTAAAAATCACCCTTTCAGTACATAAATGAACACCAAACAAGACCTGATCTCTTATTTAATACTATACGACCCTTTAAATGGTAACTTTGACCCAACAGGACTATTTTTTACAGTATGTTAGAAGCTCATTTATTCCTGTCTCTCTGTGAAATGTATGATTTAGAGACAAATTTCACCATGCAGTTCAAGGAAGAGCAACTGATAAAGGCTATTCACAAAACTTTCTTTTTCTTTTTCTCCACTTATATCAAAGCCAGGCATCTATGAAATAACCACAACTTCTAGAAAACTGTAACACCACTTTGAGCTGAGTATTAATCTTTTAAACACTACGGTATTTTCTGTCCTAAGCTTAAATATGTCCAAATTGGCCAGTCAGTCACAGAGCTGACACAGAGACAACTATTCACTTTCACACCTACAGGTATTTTAGAGTCACTAAAAAACCCAAGCTGCATGTCTTTGGACTGGTGGGTGAAAACCCACACAGGCACAGTGAGATCATGCAAACTCCACACAGAAAAGCCCCAGCAACAGAAGCTTCTGGCTAGGATTGGGTGATATGGCTTAAAAATAATTATAAAAATAATCCATATATTTAGGTTGTTCTGTTACATATGACGTATATAGCTCCATATATGCATTTTCTCTAAAATAACGTACTGTAAATTCTGAAATAGTTTGATGATCTTATAGAATATGATGCATTACTGTAGATGAAGCAGCCAACAGTTTATAAAGCTCAACTTTAAATATCTACAGCAGTAAAATGCAACATACACATTAATGCAGCAGTAATATGAATCCAGAAACATCAGATCTAATATTAAAACACTGACTTGAAACATTTTACTGCATATTGAGTAATGCTACTATTTTTGACACCTGCAGTAAATTTTGCTATAATACTGACAGACTTTTATCTGAGTAAAGTTTAGAATGCAGAACCTTTAATTTTAGATGAGTATTTTCAATGTGGGGTATGGGTACTTTTACTTAAGTACTTACACACCCACAGCACCTGTGTGTTACCGGCCAAGCCTTCCCTTAAAGGAAGGTGGGCTTGTGGGTATCCTGTGTGATGGAGGTTAGAGGGGTTTGTTGTGAAAGTGAGCTAGCTAGTTAGCTGCTACAAGTCAGGCTAAAGACAAGCGTCAAACTGGAGGTGTTCCAGATATGTTTCAGAAATGATTGATCGCATTTTCTAACGTAATTTTTATTTCTGCCACAACGAAAAAAATCACAATTACTCCAGGCTGCTAACTAGCTAAGTTAGCTTTTCATGGACCAGCTCTGAGGACACTGTAGTAACGTTACATAACATTGCTGCTGTGGCAGCAAACACAACACACAGTCTTTTAGTAACTATTATACAGTGATCTGAGCTGATCTACACACTTAACTGCCCCTCAGCAGAGACCAGTGGAAACACTGAAAACTCTGATGTGACAGAAATGGTCATCTGCTATATCGCACATTAAATCATCTCTTACATCAATATGTAAAGGATAATGTACGTATTACGTACATTATTACATAATTATTACAACATCATTACATTATGTATTTGACGTAATGTACGTACGCTTCACGTCAGGGTCCTGCATCATCCTGTTGGGATTTATATCACAATAATGACCTGCTCACTGTACACTATCCTGCTTATTACATGGTTACTTACCAGAAAATAAATAAATATTTGGCACACATCTATGTGACACAAAATATTAATTTTAAAATGATTTCATGGCTTTATATTTCAATAATGACCTGCTAACTGTAGATTATCCTGCTTGTTACATGGCTATGTACCAAACAAATCCATAATTTGATGCAAAATATTCATTTTAAAATGAGTATAGTGATTTAACAATGATTTTATTGTTCCTCCAGAGTCTGTGATCAAAACTGTGTCCATAGCAACAATCTATCCTTCAAAAAAATGGTCCGCTATACAGAATTAAAAGAACCTTAGAATGCTGTAATTGACCAATCAGAATCGAGTATTTAACAAAGCCATGTAATAAAACCAATATATTGCTCCGCCTGTTCCACTGAATTAATGAACAAAACTATGATTATTGTGTTTAGTAATATCAGGTGACATCTTAAAAAAACTGCTGCAGCATCTCTCCTTTGTGGGAAAACTCATCTTTTTTATATTCTGTAACCAAGTAATAATTCTTCACAAGTTTTAAAGGGATAGTTTGGACTTTTTGAAATAGGTTGTATGAGGTAGTCAGTGTCTTACCTACAGTAGATTAAATGAGAGTAGAGTAGTTTTGGAGATGCACAGAATCAATATTAGTGGAAGTATACTCTATATTTAGAATATTTCCCCTGCTGTCAGACAGCCTCTTCCAACTGGAAACCACCATTATACAATGTTATGTTTTACTGCTGACCCTGTCCACAGCAGTACAGCGCTTAGCTTCCTCACACTGTTACCTCTCTCTGCTTTTTCAAAAGTGTTGACTGCCCACTACTGCAGCTAATACACTGACTATGGATAAGTACCTCGTACAAACACACCTCAAATAATCCAAACTATCCTTTTAAATCTGCAACCCAGTAATGACTCCTCTATAAACTATTTAAATTTCACTATAAAAGTGACAAGTAAGTTGGGTTGAAGCTGAGGTCTTAATTAGAGACACCTCTCATCATGACTGTCCTGATCGCCTCATGCAGAAGCAGCTTGAGGTCTTGACCTCAGTTTTTTGTCCTCAGGCAGCTGTTAGGAACACCAAATTAAATGTACGCTACTTTTTTCCAATGCTGTCACTCTGTACAGTTGAATACAGACCACATATTGTCTTATTTATGGTTGATATTTTGGTGTATTGTGTTTGGTTTGTTGTCATTTACAGTAATATGTTTAATACTCTCCTCCAAGGCTAATAAAGTATTACAGCACTTAACTATTAATTATGCAGCTGACACTATGTTAACTCTTGGTTGTTTTGTTGTATATTATATATTTAAAGGAGCAAATTGCACATGCAAAAATGAATAGAGCAGTCCAGATAGCAGAGGTGGGGGTAAGTCACACCTGTGCAAGTCACAAGCAAGTCTCAAGTCTTAACCTTCATGCAAGTCACAGGTCAAGTCATACAAAATGCTGATGATCTGCTTCAGCTTCCTCAGTTAAAGGACAGTAGAGCTGCAATGATTAATCCATGATTCAATTATAAATCGATTATTATATTAACTGCCATCTATTTTGATAATCAATTAATTGGTTTGAGTCATTTTTTAAGAAGAAGAAGTCTGAATATCTTTGGGTTGTGGGCAAAACATTACATTTGAAGACGCCATTTTGGCCTTTTTACAAAATGCAATTTTATGCAATTTTCTGACATTTTATGGGCCAAATAAAAGAAGAAATGAAAGACTGGTCATGAAAAGTTGCATTTTAATTTCAACTGTTGCAGCCTGTTTACACCTTATTAATCCCACTGATATTCAATATTTTGTGGCAATGAATCTAAATGTCAGTATTTTTGGACTAAACCCTCCATGATAGCTGCCTCATGCACTGGTCTCTGCTGGTCAGCTTTGAAAAATGAAGATATTTAGTTAAAAAATTCAAGTCCTTTGTCTCAAGTCTATTTCAAGTATCGTGTCTTGAATACCAAGTCAAAGTCAAGTCTTTGATCAGTTTTAGTCAAGCAAAGTCTCAAGTCCTCAAAATTGTAACTTAAGTCTGACTTAAGTCAAGTCATGTGACTCAACAAGTCACTGTAAAAGAAATAGTTGACACGACTTAAAATTTCAAGACAACGCACTGCACGAGATTTTTGAGTTTTGAGCCCAACTCAAAGTTTTGAAATAAACTTTAAAAAGTTTTGCTGACCTATAATCTTTAGTTGAGATCATTTATTTTTCTTCTTCATATAAACTTGAATCTTTGAGTTTTAGAAACTCTTTTTTTTTTCAATACTATGTTTTGACTTTCTAAAATTCAAAGCTTTAAGTTTATCTAAAGAAGAAAAGTAAATTATCTCAACAAAGATCAGTAGTTGGTAAAACTTTTTCAAAACTTGAGAAACTAAAAAATGTACAGCAGAATGTTGCCTTGAAATTTTTTTGTTTTTACAGTGTACTGTAAGTTGCTGTTTATAACTGTCAATTGTCTGTCAGTGTGAAGCTAAGCCTGTTATCCTGAAAACAAAAGCCCATTGCTCTGAAAATACACACTTTGACTGCCTGTGTTACTGCCTGCCAAACTCCATTAACGTTTTGCTCAATTTAAACTTTATAAACATCTACGCCTTCTAAAAGCTTATTAATGTTTTCTTAGGACTCATAAGCAGACACTTACTCATTCGGCGAACATTCTGCATTAATTTGAACTCTAATTAATGTGAAATGGCAAACAAAAACACAAGTTACAGGTGGGAAGAGAAATTTCACAGGAGGACAGCATGGGTGTTATTCTCAGAGAAGTCAGTATTTCAACTTAACATGTTTCCTTGATCGCTGATGACACATCATGGTCATTTTATTATTTATTACAGTAAATACAGTCACAAACAATATGGCGGAGACCCTCCGTGCACAGAGCTGTACATAAATGAGAACGTATGTTGTGTGTAGGTGGAAGTAGAGGTAATGAGCACCTCTAAACATGCTGTAAGATGACTCACAGACTGCTGTGAGCCTAAGTACTGTACACACTGCAAGAATTAGCGCTGTTGTGTCAACTGCATGCTAACATTTAGTAAACACAACAGCATGCAGAAGAGAGGCTGCCCGCGGCCGCCGCAGCCTCTTTAACCCCCACATACTGTCTGATTGTTCTGCAGCCTCACAGTGAGACTGGCTGTTCTTACATAACGTGACAAGACTGAACATAAGGATATTACGATCAGGCCCGGGGAAGTGGGTTAACAGAGCTGCTGCTGCTCTCCCATGACTTTGTAAGAATGAGAGCTAATTCACTGAAGAGGCTTTGACAGAAAAAAAAAAAAATCTAAGAGCTCACGTAGTCAGAGCTACAGCATACAGAGGCTCCGTAAGCTACAGCAGCACCTCTTACTCATGAGACAGAAGTTGAAGCAGAGGGAGGGGGGGAAGGGTGGTCTTAACTCTGAAAGTTCAAAGAGAAGGAACAATTTTAAAGTAGCAAACTATCCCTGCTGTACAGGTAATAAGGGATGAAGTGCTGTTTTGGGTATTAGCATGTTCTTTCACCCCTTAAAGACCATTTCCTGTTAATTGTAAATGTTTGACTGTGACTTTAACGTATGAAAAAGTGTGAATAAACTGAGTTTATCTTACATATTAGAGCCTGACCAATCAAATCATTGCAGATATATCGATATCTGCATATACTGTAGGTCAGCTGATGAATGGCAAGAAATTGAAGTAAAGAATCATGTTCTGAAACAGTGTCAGAGACATTTGTAGTTCAGATTCAAACCTGTATTTCTCATCTGATAAACACCGTATCACCAATGAAGGGACAAATAAGAAAAGAGTGTATTTTGTCAGATATATCGGCTGATATTAGCTCCTTGTGGATTGATATCAGCATATGTCAGCTGATGAATGGAATGAAATTGAAGTACAGAAAGCCCAAAACTCTCAAATATCATATCTGTGTCGGCCTTAAATATCTTGTAGCAGCCGAATTGTTTTTTACTGTGTATCACATTTACTTACACTTAAGCTGGAAATAGTTTCTTTCAGCACTTCCACTTCAGCTAACACCTCCACTTTAATTTATTACCTGATTTTAAACTGACATATCAACTTCTGTCAGCACTTATGTTTTAAATGGCACTTTAACTTCACTCTGCGATAACACTTAAATTGACACTTTATCTTCTTTCAGCACTTCACTTTTCTCTCAGCATTTCTCTTCCATACAACTTCAACTATTTAAGTATTTCAGCTAATTTAAACCTTCCAACAGCAAAATCTTCTTGAGAAATGTACACAGTGTCTAGGTTAAATTAACATTCAAATCTGTATCAGCTGATAGACTTTGTATACAGCAATGAAGGAATAAATAAGATAAGAGCTACACTAAGTATTATGTCAGTGATCACTACAACATGAAAAAATATGTTGCTTTAGGTGCAGTTTTCTTTGATTCTTAAGGGGTTAATTGTATAAGTTTGACTCTGAATTTACTGTAAAACAAGTTTAGATGGTTGAATCCCACAAAAAAATAAACATGACATCACTGTGAGACAAAAGATGTTGACTCACAGTTTCTTTTGTAATAAAGTGATGAACAGTGACTCTAGTTCACACCATCATATGAGCAAAATAACTATAAAATGAATTAAAATATATTTTAGTGTTTTTAGTTAAACAGAATAACTGAATAGTGTTAATCGTGTCATTTGTAATGAAATAAATCATACATGATGCAAAAACAAAAAACATTTTAGGTGTGTTCTGATTGATTTTTTTGTAAAACACTGTTTTTATTGTGTTTTAGCAGTTGAAACTTGTAAATCACATCAGTCCTCACGAGAGGTAAAACCATATATGACTGGAATTATACATTATGATGCTCTTTTTACTTGGATGTAATAAATTAAGATTTACTGTATGTCACAATTAGCTTCATCTCATTGGTTCTGTTAAAAGGACTGCGTAAAGCCGCGGAACAGAGAATTGGACAGAGTTGAGTGGACAGGGGACAGGCTGGACGGTGACACATCTACTACAGAGAAAGATGAGTCATACGAGATAAAAAGTAACACTTGTCAGAACCTCGTGAAACAAAAAGAGGAGACAGAGAGAAGGGAATGGAAAAGCTTACGTTGCCTTCTGTCGAGTGAAGTGTCGTTGTCCTCCGCGGTGTCTGTCTGTGTCTGTCTCTCTGTCAGGATGTTGTTATCCTCCCCGGCTGCTGCATTCAGGACCAAACACGGTCTGTTCCAGTCTGCCGCATCTACAGCATCGCTGCACGCCGCGCGGAGCAGAGCAGAGAGAGCAGAGAGCAGAGAGGGCGGATCAGGACAGGACAGGAGGGGGTGGATGGGTGGATGGGTGGAGGACGGAGCAGGATGACTGGAGGAGGACACTGGACTACTGTAAAGGACCGGGTCACATGGGGGAAGAAATGGCTCCTCTGCTTCGTAGAAATGTGGATTTCTGTCTTTAATCTTCATCATGGCTGACAGGTGTAGGCTTATGTTTATGTAAGCCACATTTCTCTAACCTGTTAAGCCCCAAAGCTTATTTCCCACCAACTCTTATTCTAAAGTGTGCAAAGTTAGATTAAGATATGAAAAGGTAATTGTCAATTTTATAATATGTGAACATTTAACTTATTTAATAATATATAATAAAGATATGAAATAGTATAAGGGACAGGCATCAGGGAGAATTTTGTATTTTAAGAATAAAGTCAAAATGTTGAGGTTAAAATTGAAATATTGTGATTAAAGCTGAAATGTTGAGATTAAAGAATGTTGAAAATAAAGTTGAAATGTTGAGATTAAAGTTGAAATGTGGTGAATAAAGTTGAAACGAGGAGAATTAAGTAGAAATGCTGACCTCAAAGTCGAAATGTCAAGATTGAAGTCGAAAGGGTGGCACAGTGGCACAGTGGTTAGCACAGCTGCCTTACAGCAAGAAGGTGCTGAGTTCAAATCCCCCAGCCAGCTGGGGAGTTTCTAGTTGGGGCAGGGCCTCTGTGCGGCGTTTGCTTGTTCTCTTTGTGTCCACGTGGATTCTCTCCGGGTACTCTTCCCTCTTCCCACAGTCCAAAGACATGCAGTGTAACAGGTTGGTGACTGTAAACTGTGCATAGATCTGAATGTGAGTGTGAGTGGTTGTCTGTCTCTATGTGTCAGCCCTGTGATGAACTGGTGACTTGTCCAGGGTGTACTCCACATTTCACCCAATGTCAGCTGGGATAGGCTCCAGCCACCCGCAACCCCAAGGATAAATGGTTATGGACAATGAATGAATGAATGAATGAAGGTGAAAGGTCAAGACTAAAGTCCAAATTTTGAGATGAAGTTGAAATGTTGAGAATAAAGTCAAACTGTCAAGATTAAAGTCGGAATTTCAAGATTAATGTTGAAAAATCGAGATTAATGTCAGACTGCCAGTCAGCTTTTTGCATTTTGAAAATAAAGTTAAAATGTTGAAATGTCTAGAGAAAAAATGTAATGTTGAGAATGAAGTTGAAGTGCCGAGATTACAGTTCAAACATGGAGGATAAAGTTGAAAGGACGTGATTAAAGCTGCGATGTCGAGATTAAAGTCAAAATTTTGAGATTGAAGCTGAAATATCGAGAATAAAGTCAAAATGTTGAGATTAAAATTAGAATTTCAAGATTGAAGTTAAAAAATTGAGATTATCGTTGAACTGTCAGTTTGCTTTTTGCATTGTTAGAAGAAAGTTGAAATGATGAGATTTAAATCGAAATGTCAAGAATAAAATCGAGTTTAAATGTCGAGACAAAAATTGTAATGCTGAGAATAAAGTTGAAATATCGAGGATGAAGTCAAAATGATGAGATTAAAGTTGAAATTTCATGATTAAAGTTGAAGTTGAACTGTCAGTTTTTGTTTTTTGCATTTTGAGAATAAAGTTGAAATGTTTTGATTAAATCCAGATTAAATTAGGGCCAAAAAAAGTTGAAATGTTGAAAAAATGAAGTCAAAATGTCGAGATTAAACTGAATTATCAGTTTCTTTGTTTTGTTTTTGATCAAAGTTGAAATGTTGAAAGTACACTTGAAATATGATTTCAAGAATAAAGCTGAAACAGTATTTAAACTTTATTCTTTACCATTTTGCTTTGCAAAATGCTGAAAAAAAACAAAAATAATTTTTTTTTCAGTTATTTTTTCCATCTGGCTCTAGTACTGAAAGTTCGACTTTATTCTCAACATTTGAAACATTTCGATTTTTTTTCAACATTTCAACATTATTCTCAAAATGCTAAAGTAGCATAATCTTATTTTTTCTTTCTTTACACCTGGCCCTAACATTCTCTCATTTTAACATTAGGTTAAAGTTCATTCTTGAGCACAACTAAAGATAAAAATAAAATAAAGCTCTGGAAAAATCTTGTGAATTTTATATTTTGGGGGATCAAAGTTTATGTATTTAATTATGTTTTGTTAGCATAAAAAAACTTCCATTAAACTGAATCCTAAAATGGTTCAAACATAGAACATGAATGACATTCTCAGTTCGTGTGTGTGTGTGTGTTCACATGTTTCCGTGTGTGTTTCATGTTCAGGCTGACACATCCTGTGGAGGAGGGAGACACTGCTGAATTCCTCACAGTCTTTGGGGATGTGACAAAATGGCAACAAGCCACAACTCGTCAACAAGGGCTGCATATCTCAGAGACTGATTGTGCTGCTAAACATGAAGTCGACGTGTCCTCACATGAAAAAACACACACCACCACACAACGTACAGGTACACACTATTCTTCTGCCGCTCTCCCCCTCTCCTGTCCCTCTCTTGTCTCTCATCCATCTCACATGAGCGTCTAACTCGCCAGAGGAGAGGAATTCTCCGGTGAACACACCTGGTGTCAAACAGATGATGGGGCACTTGAGAGCAGCTGCTTCACACCCACAGTGACGTCTGCGATGGATGGGGATTTAAAATGGAAGAAAAAGGTCCTGTTTGCAAATCAGAATGTCTAGTTACCAAGTTAAAAGCTTGTATTCAAAGTGTCCATTTCCAGTGAAAAGTCATAACCGCACCCTGAGAAGGTGAGGTCTGTCCTGAACGCTGTCTCTCAGTTGACAGGCAGCAGGTTACATATTGACGCCTCCACTGTAAACACAGGCCCAGAAAGAAAGGTGATTACTGTGAATGACTTTAAGGAAGGACATGTTGAATAATTAGCTCTCTGGTTTCACACAGCACTTTGAAATTACACTGCAAATAAATACACACTGAGTGAGGCACAGCCCGTGTGTACTTTGTGAAGCAAACGCAAAGAAAACAACTATTGCAGCAAGAGTTTTTTGTGACATGTTTTGGAGATGGTTCAGTTTATATCTAGTTGTAATTTCTGAGGTATGGTCAAACCCAGACATGGATGGATTACTGAATGGGCACACAGGGCACAGGCCCCGGGGCCCAAAGGATCAGGCACAGGAGACACTGAACAACCCCAAAGAGACACAAAATAACCATAAAAAGACCCAAGATGTCTACAAAGAGATAAGAAAAATGTCCACAAAGACACACAAAATGACAACGTCCACAAATCAACTACAAAGAGACACAAATAACTACAAAGAAACACAAAATGACTAGAAAGAGACACAGAATGTCCATAAAAACACACAACAAACAAAGAGGTGCAAAGTGACCACAAAACAACCGCAAAGAGACACTATATGACTACAAATGGACACATACAAGAGATACATACAACAAAGATTTAAAAAATGTCAACAAAGACACAAACTAACAACAGAGAGACACAAAATAACCACAAAGCAACAAAAAAGAGATTCAAATGGCTAAAAAGAGATAAAAAAAATGACCAAAAAGATAAACAAAATGTCCACTAAGAGACGCAAAATGACCACAGATTGACACAAAATGACTACAATGAGCTACAGAACAACATTAAAGATATACAAAATGTCCACAGAGTGATCATAAAGTTAATTATCAAAAAGTTATCATAAAGACACAACAAGAAAGAGACACAGATGACTACAAAAAGACACAAACACACAAAACGACACAAGATGCAAAATGATAATGACCACAAATCAACTATAAGGAGACACAAATAACTACAAAGAGACAAAACGGCAAAATAATTGACAAAATGTCCACAAAGTCACAAATAAACAACAAAAAGACAGAACAATGACAAAGCAACTACAATGAGACACAAATGACTGAGACTCAAAATGACTACAGAGAGAAAATTACAAAAACATGAACAAAATGTCCAGAGAGACACAAAATCAACACAATGAGACACAAAATTACAACTAAGATAAACAAAATGTTTAATTAGATACAGCATTACCACAAAGGCACAAAATAACAACAAAGAAACACAAAACGACCACAAAAGAGAGACAAAATGTCCACAAAGAGGAACAAAATGACAAAGCAAAGCGACACTAGTGACCTCAAAGAGGAACTACTACAAACAGATGCAAAACAACCACAAAGAGGCACAAAAAGTTGCAAAATGGCGACCAACAACTCAAGTAGGTTTTGTGTCTCTGAGGCTCTGAGAGTTCTGCTTCAGCTGCAAAATACAAAATGCAGTTCAGCTACATGACATGGTTTTGTGTCTCCTTCAGTCTGGGGGTCTGGCTTCTATAGGAGGGGTGAGGGGCCTTTTGCATGTCTGTGCCGAGGGGCCCATTACCTCATAATCCATCCATGAGCCTAGAAGAGAACCACCTCAGGTTTATGTGGGAATAGTGTAGTCTCACCAAAATCTACCACCTACAGTCTGTGTGGGATATATGAGGTCATTTCCTTTGGGTTGATTAAACCTGGACTTGGACTACAGTGAGCTAAACTTCATTTCATTGTTTCTGTGCACATTAAAGTTGTTAGCTATAAGCCTGTGTTGTGCACACTGTGGTTTCAGCAGTGTAACTGACACTCTGATGATCAGGCTGGGGCGGATGGAGTGACACACTGGATACAGGTAGTTTCATTTTGAAAGCTCTTGCAGCACTCCATCCACATCACACGCCTCTGTCAACGTCTCTCCTGTTCAACAGCCACTGAAAACAACACCCGGCACTTTTAGCATGAAGTGGCTTCTGTGATTTTATTTATTTATTTATTTATTTATTTATTTGTTTTAAAAAGAAGAGTTGCTATGGTGGAAATGTGTTCCATTGTTCTGACAGAAGAATGAAGGTGCTTCTGCTGCTGTGGCCTGGAGGAAATGTGCAGACATGAGCTGGCAAGTAACAAAGACCTAATAATTTGTCTCATTAAAAATGAAAATTCAGTCATTATCTACTCACCCTCATGCTGATTGAAGGTCGGGTTTAGTTTGTTAGTCCACAAAACACTGCTGTGAGTTTCACAGGAAAACAGAGTTGGAGAATCTCCCAAACAGTGGAAGTGAATGGTGACCAGTTTTCAAATTTAAGAATCAAAACATAAAATGCCTCCATACTGCTTGTCTGGTATAATCAAATTCTTTGATTTGGACCGGTTAGACTCTGCTGAGCTCAATCCAAAACACGTTTAACAACAGGGCAGTGGTTCCCAGACTTTTTCTGGCATGCCCCCCTTTCATAAGCCGAACAAAGTTTGCAACCCCCCAACTCACAGTTTTTATCAATCATTAACAATAATTGGGGGTGGAACTGCTAAAAAAATTATTCAAAAGGTTAATTTTAGTGAAATAAAGTTTAGAAGGATAGAATCAGCAAACTTTTATTTGTTTATTTCCCCTACATAAATCACAGTCATTCAACTTTGTTTCATTCTATATGTCTCTCCTGGTCTTCCGCGCTGTGTGTGCTCATGTCAAAATATCAAAGTTACTGTTGCAGCAGCAGATCTGTTGAGGTTGGACTGAACTCTCTGCCCAGTCTCTCTCAGTGTCAACCTAAAGTTTAGTTTGTCTGACTGAAGAGTTTACAGTTAAGCAGCTAAGTGTTTGCACACCTGACGGCCGTGTTTGATCCACTGTTTGAATTGTGTTTTATTTTGAAAGGCAGTGTTTTTAAAGGGCAAAGAAGTGACATGATATTAGATCTCTGTGTAGAGAAGTGTGTTTAGTGATTTGAAAACTGTGTGTAGTGTTTTGCAAAAAGCGTGAGGCTGAGAATGTGCTTGTAGCTGTAGTTGAGCTGGGCTCAAGTTTTGCTCCTTGGGTGTCAGGTTTCTAAACTGTGTCTTATTTTAAATTTTAGTGTGTGAACAATCATAAAAAAAACTGTAATGACTGAATTTTTCATTTTTGGGTGAACTATCCCTTTAACAATCTGTCACGTTCACATTGACTGTCATCCACAAAATCAGGCCTGGATTCACTTGCTGGGGGAGTGGGGGTTGGGGGTTTGTTTTCAGTTGCTACTTACTTTACTTCAGTGCATCCTGACATGAATGAGAGCCTCCAGAGCAGAACCAAACCACCACCAAAAATAACTGTTAGTGCTGTTAGATATGCAGTTTGCAATTTTAGTACTTTGAGCCCATCAGTGTTTAGAGTAAGCTATTTATAATATCAGGGGTCACTGACATACTTTATGACACTTCGATGCTACTTTTTTTTTTCTTTTATTTATTAATTTTGCTTTTGATTTTGTTGAGTTACTATCTGTGACAACAACTATTCAGGTTTTACTTACAGAGTAACTAAACCCCCAAACTACTTCTTCATGTGAAAATCAATGTATATGGGCATTTAGTAGTGTTGTTGATTGATTCAGGTTCAGATCTTGACATTTTGGTGTGAAGTATTTGAATTCCATACATCATGTTATAAATATTCAGAGGGACTGCCCTCTACTGGCTGAAACACAGATATTGGAATTGAATTTTGCTATTGGTTGATCTGGAGGCAGGTGATGAATATGGTGGCGGTTTTCATCATCAGCCAATCATCATCCCCTATCTGGAACGACATATACATCACTATTAAAAAGAAGTCTATTTGCTTTCAAAATTGGATTGATAGAAACATAATTTTCTTGGAAGATCTGTACGACAACAGTGGAAATATGTCAAATTATGAGAATTTCCTCAGAATCAAAGCATTCCCACTTTCCTTTAAGGAATATTGTTCAGTAAGCAAAGCTTCAGTATACCCACAGGCATTCGCCCACTCATGAAAACTCAAGCTGGACTTGATGAGAGAAAAGAATTGAAATGATGTCTCAGTGGAATATTATTAGAAAGTCCTAAAGGCCAAAACAAGAATATTAGAGAAATTTTCAGAATAAAGGTAGAGTAACACTGAGAGGGAATTTTTTTTTGTTTAATTCTTTATTTTCAGATGTGTAATGGAAAAATTCTTGGCTTTTGCGCTTCAGATTTTGTGTTAATAACAAAGTAAAAGAGATACATCTTAAAATTTTGCATAGAATATCTCCTTATTTCCACTTATCCAAATATACAGAGATAGATGCCAAATGTAGTTTTTGTGATAACGACACAGAAACATTGGTACATTTATTTTATTAAAGTACAAAAAAATAGGTAATGAAATATTCTGATTGGGTTTGCTTTGTAATTTTAGCGATAGAAAAAAATATCCCCATGGTAAATCATAATTATGAGATAAAAAGCTGAAATTATAAGATAAAAATCAAAATTATGAGATAAAAGTCATAATTATGAGATAAAAAGTAGAAATAATCAGATAAATTAATAATTATCAGATAAAAAGTCATGATAATAACATAAAAAGTCAAAATGAAGACATTAAATCAAAATTAAGAGATAGAGTTAAAAAATTATGAGATAAAAAGTTGAAATAATCAGATAAAAATCTAAATTATGAGATAAAAAGTTGTAACAGTCAGATAAAAATAGAAATTATGTGATACAAAGTCGGAATTATAAGATAATTTAGACTTTTAATCTCATCATTATTACTTTTTATCTCATCGTTATGATTCACCATGGGGATTTTTTTCTTTCACTGGTGTAAACAGGCCTCCATAAATTCCAGAGTAATGATAAAGAAAACAAAACTATCCAGATAGTTTCACAGGCAGTCAGTCAGTAACTGCCAGCCATGATGTGCTGATAAGTCTCATGATATTTCCCAGTGGCTTTTAAGACTCACCCTGTTACCCCACCTGTCTGAAAGCCATGGTGTCTTGGTACAGTTCAGGGTGGAAAAGCTTTGCAGATCACTCAACACCCAGGTGACAGATTTTTCTCTCATAACAGCCACAATACACTTCCTGTGTAGCTCTGCAAAGGTGGATTTTTCTGCCTTGCATTAAGAATATTTCCTTTAGAAATATATTTCCCTGATGTTCTCATGCTGTAGTATTATGACTAAGCTTGTTGCATTGTCAAAGGGGAAAGTTGTGAGTGGGTGTGTGTTAAAAAGACCACTAGAGGGCCACAGAGTCCATTTCTGGACTCAGCTGGATCACTGTCTCTTTCAGGCTGTTAAACTTCAGTTGAATCCATCCAGTGATTTTCTTGCTTGTCAGGTTTTTGGTAATAACATGATGGTCAAGCAGCTCGGTAGTGTTTTCCCTGGCGTCTGTCTTGTCCTGGTCCTTTCATTTCCCCCAGTGTAGGCATAATGGGGACTGTAGTCCATTCAGATGTTTGTCATGTACGGACATCCTGATTCCCTCTTATATCCCCTCTTGTATTCCCAGGCTCAGCCATCAGGGATGTTCCCAGTTGATGAAATGAGTTCCCCACTTAATAATTCATTTCTACCACAATGTAGCCAAATGTTAAAATCAGTTCTAATTGGCCATTTCTAAATGTGTCTGATGTCCAAGGGTGGAAGTAACAAATTACAGCTACTTATATCTCTGTGATTAAAGGAGATATCTGTAACATATTTATTATGTTAAATCGTTTAATAACCACAATATTTCATCAGAGATCAAGGAAACGTGAAGTTGAAATACTCACTTTGACAACAATGCTACAGCCTCAGTGTCCTCCTTTGAAATTTCTATTCCAGGCTGGAATAACTGTATTTGTTCGCCTGCTTCACATTAATTACAGTTCATATTAGTGTCGAATGTTTGCTGAATGAATAAGTGTCTGTTTATGAGTTGTAAGAAATCATTAATAATCTTATAGACAGTGTAAATGTTTATAACAGTTAAATTGAGCAATATGTTAATGGAGTTTGGCAGGCAGTGAGACAGGCAGCCACTTAACTCAAACTCCAGACTGTGTATTTTCAGAGCAGTGGGCTTTAGGTTTCAGGATAACAGACTTAAATTTACATTGACAGACAACTGACAGTTAGAAACAGCTGATCAACTTACAGTGGAGGACTCGTCCTCGCTTGTTGTTGTCAGTTTACAATGTTGCGCACGTCTTGCACTCCTGCAGTGTTCCTGCAGCCTGCCTGAGCTTCCTCAAGTCTGTGGAGGAGGAGGGTGGTATATTAAACAAGATTTCGACCCATTTAACACACAGTCTGTGGCTCCAACTCACTATTTGGACTGATGTACTCATTCTTGCACACACAAAAAATTTAGAATAAGACACCTGGGATTAGACTGAATATTGTCTACTGTTTGTTTGTTTTGTGTACTGTGAAAATCAGCAATAAAAAGTCCTTAAATTTTTATAGAATAATACAAACTCCAACACAAAACTCTGCTGAAATGCCTTTAAGCAATATGTTTAATAATCTTAAAACAAAAGGTGCAGGGATCTTCCAGCAGCATTTCTTAATCCTTTGTGTGGGTACAGCTCCAGCTTGAGCAGCTGCAGCAATAAAATACTGTTTATGCATTGAGTTGACTTACTACTATTGGTATTAATTAAGCACTTTGTTACATTTATTTAGTATATCAGTCACAGTCCAATTTTTCCGCAAAATGAGTACTTTTACTTTAATACTTATACTTTTACTTTAATACTAATATAATATTTAATTGATACACTTCCATACGTATACTCACATAGCGTTTTAAATGCATGACTTTTACTTGTATATTGTGATACTGATACTTTTATTTAAGGAAAAGATCTGAGTGAGAACTTATTCCACCACTGTTTAATGTTATATACAGTACCAGTCAACAGTTTGGACACACTTCTCCTGCAGTGTTTTTTCTTTATTTTTATAAGAAATGGTTCAGATTAAACCAACAGTGTGCAAAGCTGTCATCAAAGCAACAGGTGACTAGTTTGGAAAACCTAAAATATCACAGCACAAAAAAACTTAAGCACATTTGTACATCGACAGGTGTGTACAAGAAGGAGAAGATAATAAAAAGCTCTTTCAGTCACTGCTGATTCCATCCTCCATGTCTCTGATGTTCAGTTGTATAAAACTGAACTGAATTCTGCACTTTGAGACGAGTGTGTGTGTGCGTGTGTGTGTGTGGAATTGGTTTCAGCTGGTGTGTATCTTTTGTTGGATGTGAGAAAAGGTATGTGTAGTGGTGTCATGCTGACCTGCACTTTAATATGCTTTGTTCCCATGAAGTCAAACACATATTTGCTAACCTGATGCCCACTTCAAACTGAAATGTTTACTTGTTCTATCTCAAAGACTATTAAATATTAAAGTTGTAACATAACAAAGAAAAGCTGATAAGAAAAGAGCCTGTTTGTATTTCGTGTGAACAAAGACCCAGATTTAAAACATTTGGCATGGCATAAGACGGGTATTGTGTGGTTATTATAGCAAGTTAAAAAAAGGTGTTAAAGTTGACCCTTTGAAATACATGATGCTTTAATGACATCCATCAGTGACCACTTAAGAATGAAAAGGCAGGCAAAGGTCCAGGTAAATTTATGAATTCAAACAGTGGTCTTTACACTGTGATGCTGTTGGTTCTTATAGGTACATGCTTTAAGGAACATTCAAAATAACAGCTAAGACAGAATATATTCTTTATTATACCAATAAAACCCACTCAAGCTTGAGTTTTAGCCCAATTTTGATTATATACTGCTGTAGTGACAGAGACAACCCCTCATCATTCCATTCAGCGACTCTCTCAGTCCACATCAGCCCAGCAGTTCACTTCAGCTCACTTCAGTTCCAACAACCCAACACAGAAGAAAAAAATGACCATCCTGTCACTGTCCTTTGGCTCTGGTGGTCAATAAAGCTGCTAGACCAAGCGTCCATGTTTCAGGTGGTTTTCAGGTCGTAGTGGTGTTAAACACTGAGACAGCGGAGTGGACATGCCCCCGCATTTCAGTTTTTTCAGTGAAAATTATTTGGGTCTTGCTACTTTACCGCTCCCTTCACTACCGAACAGAGGTGGCAAAGGTGCACAAATTCTTTACTCAACTCAACTTCTTTACTCAAACTAAAGTGAAAAAGTTCAGGCTCTGAAATGTACTCAAAGTCTGAAAATAACAAAGTCGCCCTCTGAAACACATTTCTACAGTACCAGCTATTTCTGAGCAAAACTAACTGAACTTCACCTTTTTTACAGCCGAGTCTCTCTGTCTGTTATGTTTTGTTACGTCTTTTACATCATTTTCGTCCTGTTACGTCTTTTCATCTTGTTATGTCTTTTATGTTGTTGTTTTTTGTTGTTCTCTTTTTGTTCCACCTTTTATGCGTTTTCGTCCTTTGTCGCTTTCACATTGTTACCTCTTGTTATGTTATTTTTGTCTTTTATGACATTTTCATCTTGTTTCATTTCTGTTTGTTTTTTTCACCTTGTTGCATCTTTCATCTTATTTTTGTCTTGTTATATATTATTACATTGTTTTCATTTGTATTTCATCATTTTCATCTGATGTCTTTTATGTCATTTTTGTCTTGTTTGGTCATTCAGTTGCTTTCGTCTTGTTACTTCTTATTATGTCTTGTTACATTGTTTTCATCTTTTACATAATTTTTGTGTCATTATGTATTGTTCCATTGATTTTGTTATGTTATCTTGTTTTTGTCTTGTTACGTCTTTTTCCTCATTTTTGTCTCATTATGTATTGTTCCGTTCATTTCCTTGTGTACATCATTTTCGTTGCGTTTTGTCTTTTACATTATTTTTGTCTTTTTATGTATTTTTCAACTGTTTTCATCATTTAATGACGTTTTGTTACATTCTTTTAGTCGCTTTCTTCTTGTTGCACCTGTTGTGTCATATCTTGTTATTGTCTTATGGCTGTTTTCATCTTGTTACGCCTTGTTACGTCTCTTATGTCGTTTTTGTCTTGTTATGTCTTTAATGTTGCTCTTTTGTTATATCTACTTTTCTTTTTTTGTTGCTTTTGTATCATTTCATTACATCTTATATGACTTTATTCTCAAAATAAAAAATAAATCTTCCTTTTTTGTTGTTTCCCTGAATGAGGCCTGAATACTCAGTGATACTTCACCAGTCACCACTTTACTCTGTGCTGTTTCATGCTGGCATGAGCCTTAAGCCACTTTAATAAACACCATTACAGGAGTTGATGGATGAGCGTCTTGACACTTTTATATTTGAATGTCGCTGCTCATTGTGCAAAATGTAACCGTGCAAACATGATTTCATGAGCCGAAGGTGACATTGAGCTGGCTTTGTGGGAAACTTTATCAGCCTTTTCAAACTAAGTTCAACAAAGTTGACTGTGCTGCAGTGTGTAAACAGTGATGACTGAATAAAACAGACGGTGAGCGTACAGTCAGCTCAGTCTCCTGACCGACAGCCACGATGACGCTGCCCGCTCTGCTCTCTGCAGCTCTGCTGCTGCTGCTGCTTCCTGGGACTCTGACTGAAAGTAAGCTCCAGAATCATTCAGAAAACTTTATTTCAAATGATTTTCAATATTGCTGCATTTTTTTAAAAAAATATCTGTGTTTTTTGTCATGTGTAATTCAGCATTTAAACCAGTTCCCATTTCTGTGGTGGTGGAGAACAGCATCCAAAACACCAATCCTCTGACCTTCAGCGCTGAGTTGACAGTTTATAGAGGGATCCTGCTGGGTGTGCTGAATAGACTCAATGCCTCTAATTCAAACTTTAAGTAAGATCACCACACCAGTTTTGTTTTGTTTTATAGGCAGCATTATTATGATATATGATCCTAATACCAGCACCTCATCAGTATACAACCTTGATGCCATTTTGTCTTGTTACAGCTTTTAAGTAACTTTCATCTCATGTATTCTTATGTTGTTTTTGTCTTGTTATGTCTTTTACTTAATTTAAAGTATTGTTACGTTGTTTTCATCTTATTACTTTACGTCATTTTCGTATTGTCTTGTTACGACATTTTTGTCTTGTTAACACCTTTTACATTGTTTTTGTTTTATTGCGTCTTTTAATCCTTTTTCATTTTCACCTTGTTACATCTTTTATGTCTTTCATCTTGTTATGCCTTTTATGTTGTTTTTGTCTTGGTGCATCTTTTACATCATTTTTGTCTTGTTACATCTTTTTATGTTGTTTTCGTTTTGCATTAAAACTCAAGTAACAAGCCAGTTTTGAAAATGTAAGGAGTAGAAAGTATAGACATTTGTGTTCAAATGTAGGGAGTAAAGAAAAAAAAGAAATATCTAAGTAATGTACAGTGACCTGAAAAACCACCTAAAAACAGTAACTAAGTATTTTTACATAGTTACTTCCAGTCTCTGCTAAAATGGCCTTTTTATGAGGACCGCTATGAGTTTCTTGTTTCTTGTAATCAACACAAATGATCATGAACGCATTCTGCTGACACTCGTTATTCGTTGTTCAGTGTTTCTTCATCATACATGAGTTGTTCTTGTGTTTGGACCTGCAGGTTCACCTACACACAGGATCCAAACTATGGACCCTACTTGGAGAGTGTGAACGGCGTGGCTGGAAATGATGAAGACCGTACGTACTGGGAGCTGCTGGTCAAGACTCCAAAAGGCGAAATCATAAGACCTGATGTTGGTAAGTCCAAATGAAAATGTCTCCCTCAGTCTTGTATGCAAATTTGACAGTAAATCAGATGATAATTCACTCTGTGTGGATCTTTCTGTGCAGGTATTGGATGTTACATTCCCAGTGCCGATGAGCAAATCATCCTGAAATTTACAAAGTGGTGAAGAGTCAGCAGCCACTGTACATCACCATCAGATCAACAGATCAGAGCCGGTGTTTGAACTGATTTATCACTGTACCAAACAAACAGCATGCATGTGCAGAGATTAACACAAGGGAATAAACAGTTTTCAACGCTTCTGACAAAGAAACAGCTGACGTTATTCTGTTTTTAATGTTTGATGTCCAGTGTGTTTGAGTGGTCCATATATATGAAAATGTGTGTATTAAATATGATACCGCCAGTACATAAGATATTATTTATGAATCCCTCATCATTATTCTACTGAATTCCATGATGCAGTCTGCATTATTCCACCACAGTCTCAAATACACTCTAAAAATACCTCAATTAAAAATGAAGTAAAAGTGTCATTTTGAGATACATGTAGAGTGAAAATTTAAACATTTCTACATGCTTTTCACATATGCAACGTGCTCTCATTATAATCACTTCAGTGTTGCAGACGGTTATGAGCAAGTGAGCATTGCTAATAATTGTCTTTTTCATTGATTTTAACTAAAAGTATCCCTGGGCTGTCATAATTGTATGTTATATTGACCAATTCTTTGATTTACATCGACCAACTTGCTTTTGCAGACCAAAATGTGAAATAAAAACTTTTCAAACTTACTGTTTGAAAAAAAAAAGAAAAAAAAGGAACCAAACCAAGTGAAATGCACCAATTTTCCAAAAGCAATAAACAATACCTGTTTTTGTTTTTTTAAAATAAAATTGTGATCAATGAATTTTCATAAATGCCCGACTTACCAAATATGATACAAAACAAATCCTGTAAATGATACAGCCTTGTCAAAGGGTCCAATAACACTTCAATTAAAAAATGAAAATTGTTAGTAATTATATTATATGTCAGGCTGTACAGGGTTAAGAACATATGTAGCCTAATAACATGATATCAGAATCAGAATCAGATCAGAATCAGAAATACTTTATTGATCCCCGAGGAAATAGTTGACGTTACAGGTGCTCCTTACAAGATTAGAAAGATATATCTTATATATATCAACATCATATCAATATGTTGCCCTGTGGGCTGGGCCAGAATCTCCCATCAATCTTCCAGTCCTCATCCTCCCTTGACCTGTGACACCATGAAAAGAAAACGTCCTCCTCAGGACATCAACACCACGGCTACAGTCAAAAAGTCATGGCTGTCACTGAGGTGATTCCGAGTCCAGCACTGGTAAATAATATTACTATCAGATGTGTCTCAACCACAACATGTCAACTCTGTAGTCCTTCTAAATAAGAATTATAATTTAAAATGTGTATTTTAATTAGCATTAAGAAAAAATAACCCTTAGAAAACAACTCAAATATTTTATCTTTGGAGGTGACATAACCCTCAGTTCTCTAATTATTGAATAATGTGTTTGAAATTAGTACTTTTTCAATATCATTAAGAATAAATAGATAAAAAATAAGTCAGTGCCCCGGGCGGCATGATGGCGCAGTGTTGTTAGCGCTGCTGCCGCACAGCAAAAGAGTTCGAATCCCCGGGCTGGCAGGGCCCTCTGTGTGGAGTTTGCATGTGTCTGCGTGGGTACTCTCGGACCGGTTCCTCCCACAGTCCAAAGACGTGCAGCATAATAGGCTAATTGGTGACTCTAAATTGCCCGTAGGTGTAATGTGAGTGTGGAGTGAGTGGTTGTCTGTCTCTATGTGTCAGCCCTAGGACGAACTGGCAACTTGTCCAGGGTGACCCCTCCCAATGTCAGCTGGGATAGGCTCCGTGACCCTTATGGATATGCAGTTACAGAAGATGAATGAATGAATGAAGTCTGTGCCCCACTTAAAAAAGGTCTGAACACGTCTCTGTGCGTGACTTCAACTTGGCCATTAGGTCCATTATAGAGAAGAGACATTATATTTGTAAATATATGTTCATAAGGATTTAGAAAATGAGTTTATGACAACAACAAAGTCATGGTACACTTTATGTGGTTATAAAGGTTTTTGCGTGTCTGACAAAATTCAAGTCCTCAGCCACAAAATAATGCTAATTAATCAAAAATTAAATGACTATGAGGTCGGTTACAAGTTACAAGGTTTAATAGCCAAGAGTTTGGTATTTTAAAATATATTTTCCAACATAATTGAAGAATAACAATCAAGAACCCCTAAAAATAAGGTTTTGTCCCAATTCAGAAGAATGAGTGCTTTATATGAAGTTTGATGTTATTCAGCACTTCATACACATTCCAAAGAAGATTTGTTGTTTTAAAGTCACAGATACCTGACATAGCTCTGTTTTACTGAAGCGGGAGCCAAGTTTTGTGATGGCAAACAAGTTCTGTGTCTGCTGAACAGCATTCTTCCCTCCGCCAAGTTTTAAATCTCCCTCATCGTGTACTTACAGTTAATATACATATCTCTATTGTCTCAGAGGCACTCCTCTTCAGACCACATGGGTGCACGTGAGGCAAAATCTGGGTCAAGATGGTTTCAGGAGAAGCAAAGGCAACATTCAAATGGCAAAAAAATCACATCTATGTAATTTGGAAACTGTGCATGCAGAAATGAGTACTGCAGTCCAAATTGCGAGTTGGAGCCACAGACGGTATATTAAACAGGTTGAAATCCGATTTAATATACAATCTATGGTTGAAATGAGTTGTTTCCCCCCACCCCCCTCCTCTCCAAACTGGAGGAAGCTCAGGCAGGCTGCAGGAACACTGCAGGAAGGCAAGATGCACACAGCAGTCATTGTGTTGTATGTCAATGTAAAGACTGTTATCCTGAAACTAAAGCCCACCGCTCTGAAAATACACACTCTGAGTTCAGTGTCTGCCTGTCTCACTGTCTGCCAAACTCCATTAACATTTTGCTCAATTTAATTGTTATAAACTTCTATTCCTTCTAAAAAAGATTATTCATGATTTCTTACGACTCATAAAATAACACTTACTTATTTGGCAAACATTCAGCATTAATTTGAACTCTAATTAACATGAAACAGGCAAACAAAAACAACGAATGTAGGCCTGAAAAGCACTGTTGTCAGAGAAGCGAGCATTTCAACTTGCCATGTTTACTTAATGTCTGATGACCCATCGCTGGTCATTTTATGATTCATTACAGCAAATATATTTCAGATTTCTTCCTCTAACAAGATTGTCCAGCTGTGAGTGAAAGGTGTAGCAACACTGATCAGCCTAGTTTGGGCAATTTTATGATCATTTGTATCATTTTGAAAAACTGCTAATTTTATCAGAAAACAAGCAGAGTGAAGACAAGAGACAAGTGAAGTCATTTTCCTGAAGACAGATTTTATGCTGTAAAGAAGATTTTTAAATCACACAAAACATTTTCAAGTGTATAACAGTAGTACAGTGTAAGCCCGCGGCCTGAGTGATAAGAAGAAATCTTCACGAGGAAGCAGGAAGTTTCACAAGAAGGTAGATTCCCATTAGATGAAAAATCAAGACAAAGTAATATCATGTGTCAGTGCTTTCAATAAACAATGTTTCTTTGTGCATTCAGCAGACTAGGTCATGTGTTAAGATCTTATTCCTCTCTGAACAACAAACACAAATTGATTTTAGCTGATTGATAATAATTTCATCTTGATGTCCAGTGGCTGCTGATCCTTTAATACTTGTTATAATTCAGGATGATTTGGTCGTTTTCATTGGGAATGTAACATCCAATCCCTGCAAACAAGAAGATAAAACAAGGTTATAAACTGATTTATGAACAAGACAAGAGTGGATGTCGGCTGTAAAATGACACAAAGCTGTTCTCTTGGTTGACTCACCAACATTAGGTCTGATGATGGTGTTGTTGGATGTCTTGACCAGCAGCTCCCAGTAGGTTCTTTCGCTAAAATTTCCAGCCAGACCGTTGACGCTCTCCAGGAACGGGCCGTAGTCTAGATTGTCTGTGTAGGTGAAGCTGTGAAGGACAACAGCAGATGACTTTGTGAGGGACTTCTCAGATGCTGCCTCCTCTACTAACAGTGAGTCCACTGATGCATTCTCACATCTGTTTCATAATTTAATGTAGTTTGATGATGAGTTTTTTTAAAGTCTGACATTGTAGGAGCGCTGATTGACACCTGTCAGTCAGTGCAATCAGGATGTTAAGTTAGCTAATTCCTTTTTGCTCCCGGTAGACAAAGAAACAACACCATCCAGCTAAATTTGAATGATTAAAAAAATCATTAAGTATAAAAATTCAGTCACAAAATCATGAGAAAATGAGCATTTATCTTTGCTCTCAAACACCAGAGGCGTGTCCGATTCAGACCGCGTTAAAAGTGATACAGAAATGTTACAGGTTTAACGTTTCTACATTAATATGACTTCGGCACTTATTCATGAGACTAGCTCATTAAAATAGATAGATAAGCCTTTATTGTCACAAGTCACAAGTCACAAGTACATGCGAAATGCAAAATTAGCCGTCAACCCGTCCATACATACAGTACATCATAACAAACAATATGACAAGGGGGGGTAGACAGGACAGGAAGACAGAGATGAAAGGAATACAGAAATCCAGCGTAACATGAGGAGAGGGGAGGAGAAAAAAAAGCAACCCCCAGACTATGCTCCTGTGGGAAGTACAGTGTGGGAACAGAAAAAAACACCTCGGCAATATAAGCACAAATAAGTAGTCTTCTACAACGTGAAAAACACAGGACTTGCATCACGGGAGGGCCGGGGGGAGGGGTGGAGGTAGTCCAGCACAGGCAAGCAGCCATCCGGTCCTGCAGCCATCTTTACGGCACTGGTCACAGACCCGCCCGTCCGGCTGGGGGTAAAAAGCGGCGAAGGCGTGGGATGGGGGATAGGGGGGTGAGTTGTATATCTGTATATATGTAGGGGTGTGTGTGTGTGTAGGCCTGGAGAGTCGCTTCACCTGGCATCACAATCATGGTGCCTCAGTCCGCATGATGTCATAGCGATAACACAGCAGTTGCCATGGAGACAACCTTGATTGGGTCCCAGACAGAGTCAACAATCAGCAGGTGTCCGTGAGAGAAGCGGGTGGAAAGGAATGCAAGAGTGTCTCGCTGCAGTGTTCTCCTGGTGGAGTTGTTTCAGCAGCGGCTTTGGCCGAGGCCACTGCCAGTTGAGGGGGCCGAAAGCAGATAAGATTGGGTTTGTTTGGGCTTTGGGGCGAGTAGTCACATTCCACTTTACTCAACTACTCTATTGTCCATTCTGGTCTCCGAATCGATCCATTTGCCTTTGCAAAGCCGAAAGCTTCTCCATGATGTTATCCCTGTTGCGGTTCATAGCCACAGTCTGAGTGCCGACAGCTCTGCCCACTGCTTCAATCATATCGGGCAGCTTTATGGGGCTTTGGACAGCTGTCACCGTTTTCTGATTTCCTCGATAAACCAGGGCAATGCCTAATCCAATCAGCAAAAGACCTGTAATCACGGTTCCGAATAGGTAGATGTCCTCAATGTCCTCCACGGAAAGAACCGCCAGGCACACGACCCGCCACCTCTCCCACGCGTCCATCGTGTAGCCAGCCGCGAACGTTCCGGCAGGGCAGGCTGGTTCCCCCGAACCCAGGCTTCTCGTTGAGAAGATGGTGTCAATTGCGTTGAGAGACCAGTTGATCAATTCCATGATTTTAGTTTGGAGAGCAGTGCGGAGAGAGTCTCTCAAAAGTATAAGACAGTACAGACCAGACAAGACGAGAGGAGCAAAGCAGGGAAGATAAGGGAGAGGAGAGGGAGAAAAATGCGAGCCATCAGATCAACATAAAGGCACGTTAGATATGGATAATAATTACTAAAATAGTGACAACAGACTATGTACACTTTCAAGACTAAGTGACAAAGCTCTTTATGAATCAAAATAGAACAGCCGCGCAAAAAAGGACAAAAGATACCCTAACAGGGATAGTAAAGTATTGAAAGTAAAAGATTAAGGAAAAATATGTCCCTAGTGCACAAAAATAAATACTGCAGTCCAAACAGAGTTGAAGCTACAGATAATATACACTGTAAAACATTCTGCAGTAGATTTGTGAGTTTTGAGCCCAACTCAAAGTCTTTTACCAACTACTGATCTTTTTGTTGAGATAATTTACTTCTCTTCTTTAGATAAACTTAAAGCTTTGATAAAACTCAAAACAGATCTTAACATTTTAATATTTTCAGTTTAAACTATTTAATTTTTCAGACACTAAAAAAAAGACAAATAGTTTCTAAAACTCAAAGATTCAAGTTTATCTGAAGAAGAAAAATAAATGATCTCAACTAAAGATTATAGGTCAGCACATCTTTGTTAAGTTTATTTCAAAACTTTAGAGTTTGAGTTGGGCTCAAAACTCTTGCAGTGTGTTGCCTTGGAATTTTAGGTTTTTACGGTGTAGAATAGAATCCATATTTAATAACTGTCAGTTGCCTGTTGCTCTACAGTTAAGCCTCCTGTCCTGAAAACAAAAGCCCACTGCTCTGAAAATATGCGCTCTGGAGCAGAGCCAGCCCGAGGCATAAGTAAATTAAGATTACTGCCTAGGGCCAGAGGGCCCCCAAGAGAGCTTGAATTTTTTTTATTATGTTAACGAGATAGCTCGTTAATACTACCGGTTTAATAAATTCCAGCTGCCTCCAGCTGATGTCACAGTCATACACAGTGAGGGTTTATTACCTTGAATATTAAAGTGCAAATTTACACCGGGCCAGTCTTGTGAGTTTGCCACATTTTTATTAAAAAACCATAGAAGGGTAAAAACATGCCAGGCTAACATTAGTGTGATGTAAACATCACTGCTACAGCGAATAAAAAGAATAAAAATAAAAAGTTAGATTTGCAGTAGGTTTGTGAATGATCAAACATTAACAATAGTCAATTGTATGGGTGGCACTGAGGCAGTGCCCCCCCAAATCACACTCTGCTTAGGGCCCCATATAGGCTTTGGCCGGCCCTGCTGTGGAGTGACTGCCTGTCTCACTGCCTGCCAGACTCCATTAGCACATTGTTCAGTTTAACTGTTATAAACATCTCCTCCCTCTAAAACATTATTAATGATTTCTTTCAACTTATAAGCAGGCATTTACTGATTCAGCGAACATTTGGAATTAATTTGAACTCTAATTAACGTAAAACAGGCGAACATTAACAGACATTCTGAGCCAGAGTGGGAATTTCAAAGGAGAACATGCTGGCTGTCACGTTCAATTTAACTTCCTCAATCTCTGATCATGATCATTTTATGATTTAGTAGATTTATTACATATTTCTCATTTAAGGGTAGTGCTATTCTAGGTTTTTTCAATGATACCCAGCCCTACCCAGACAACAGGCAGGTAGAGTAGTCTAGCTGTGATTGGATAAAAGTTTGATATAATTGTACAAGTCATCTGATAATCAAGAAAAAGTTTGAATCACACCAAAATATATGAAAGGCAGCTTTCAAACACAAAACGAGCAAACTCATTTGAAGAAATGTGTTGCTGTCGGTCAAAAGGTGTTAATTTATGTCAGAAAGTTGCACGTTCCTCCTTCATGCTGGTGATACAGCTTAAAGAAAAGATCCAGTTGATGTGATGATCTTACGTGAAGTTTGCATCTGAGTCCTGCAGTCTCCTCAGTCCACCCAGTAAGATCCCTCTGTACACCACGTAAGTGCTGTACGTCTGACTGGGATAGTTTTCGTCCACAGAGTTTTTCACCAGGACACTGATGGGAGTTTGATTAGAGCCTGAAAGAAGCGAGTGAGTCAAAGTTAGTTGAATTCTTACCAGTGAATGTGGCCAAGGTAATTTTTGCATTCAAAAACATTTGAAATTAAAGCTGCAAGCAGCGTTGAACGGGCCCTCGCGACCCCGCGCCACTCGGGACCTGCTGTGGCCACGACCATGTCACCAGAGGCCAACTGGTAGACGAGGTGCTGAATTTTCACCCCCTACGGACACTATAGGAAGCAATGCGGTGTTACTTCCTGTCCCCACTAGGTGGCGCTATGACTATGACTCGTGAGTGTCATGTAGATGTGTTCAGGCTGGGACTTTTATCATACATGTGAAGTTTGGAGCAGATTGGACCATTTAATCTCATGTTATAGCAATTTTGTGTTTCATGGCGAGACATCAAAAGTCAATGCCACGCCATACCCACACCGTTCAACGCTGACCAATTCTGTTAAGAAGCTTTGGTCACACACTTGTCTACATGTTACACACCAGTTTTGAAGTCAATCGGATCATTTGTGGAGGAGGAGTTTGTTTAGCCACGCCCACTTATGAAATTAATATCATATGCTCAGGGCGGGACCAGTGACAAACATATTAAGATTCAGGAAGATTCGACCAAGTAAACTGAAGTTATGTTCACTTCCTGTGTTTTGGCGAAACATCGACATTCGCCGCGCCATCAGGGCGGCAGTGTCTTATGAGACATCATGGTCCTCACAATATAGCATGACCAACATCAATTTGAGTTGAATATGGTCATGTGGTCAGAGCAGCACCTCAAAGTCTAAAACATGGTATTTCCTCTCGCCAGCAGGGGGCGCTATGACAATTACAATATTTCTGCATGGAAACGTCTTCAGGGCGGGACTATTATCAACCATGTGAAGTTTGGTGCAGATCGGAGCATTTATGCAAAAGTTATAGCAATTTCATGTTTCATGGCGGAGACATCAAAATTCGCCGCCAACTTACGGCCACACCCTTTAACGTGAGCAAAATCTTTTGATAACTTTTGATCCCAATGTTGTCTAGATGGCACACAGACATGTTGAAACAGTTTGGATAAGTATGTGGGAGAGAGAGCTGCTTGAATATGCATGGCGATGGATCAAAGATGGCAGCGCCATAGCAGCCACGCCCATCGACATAGAAAAAAAGCTTTTAATAACTTTTGATCAGCATAGTCTCAGGATGATCTGAAAGAAATTTGAAGTGGATTGGACAAAATCCCTAGGAGGAGTTTGTTCAAATACAACGTGTGGTAATCACGCCATAATGACACGTGAAAATCAAAATGGCCGACTTCCTGTTTGGAGTAGACCAATGGTGTAAGAGACTTTTCTGTTCATCTGGACAAATTACACATGTGTACCAATTTTCATCTTCCTACTCCAAAAAAAACCCCTATGGAGAGGGGTTTTTGAAAATTTCAAGGGGGCGCTATAGAGGCATTTTGCTCCGCCCATGGGTGACGCCCCTATCACATGTAAGAGGTTGCCATCCTTGACTGGTATATCAATTGTCATGATGATATGACTTCATTAAAGACATCAAAAGGGCAAACGTACTTTCATGGCGAAGGATCGATATTCGCCGCGCCACCACACGGACGCCGTTACTTGTAGCTTCACGGCCTTCATGATGTCGCTTCACCAACTTGTTCTGCATGTTGTAGAAGTGGAACGAAGTCGATGGGGTCAACTATGTGGCATCAGTACATGTTAAAGTAAAAACAGGTCATTTCCTGTTACCACCGGGGGGCGCTATGAGTTAGGTGGAAAGTCAATATATGGTTACGTTCAGGGCGGCGCCCTCATCATGTCCAGCAAGTTTGAAGCTGTAACCATGAAGTTTGTGGGCGTGACAGCCATTCGAAGCGAAACGGTGCGCTCCAAAACAGTCGCCAAAGTTTGTCGAGCCCTAGCAGCCACGCCCTTTGACCTACAGAAATTCTTTTAATAACTTTTGATCAGCATGGGGTCATGATGACATGTACCAAATTTGAAGACGATTGGATGAAATCCCTAGGACGAGTTCGTTCAAATGCAAGTAGTGGAAATCGCAAAAAAAAGGCCAAAATCGGCCCCTTTTTTGACCCTTCAAATCAAAATGGCCGACTTCCTGTTGACATTTCACCATGACGTTAAGAGACTTTTTTGTGCGTCTTGGCATGATAAATGTGTGTACCAAATTTCGTGAGCCTACGACAAATAAACCCCAATGCGGAGGAAGTTTGTAGGGGTGCTATTTCGCCATTTCGCGTCGACCTTGTGCGCACATCCCAAAATATTGAATTTCGGATCCGGCCGGACGACTTTGGAAAGTTTGGTTAGTTTTTGAGCATGGGAAAGGGGCGAAATTGGGGCTTGAAAAGGGTAAAGAATAATAAATAATAAACAGCGCGATTTCAAGAGGGTCCTCGTCGGACGACGTTGTCGTCGCTCGGGCCCTAATAAATTGTTTCTGAACAGCTGTGAAGCTCACTTGCAGCTGGAGCCTCAGGGAGCAGCAGCAGCAGCAGCAGCAGGGCTGCAGAGAGCAGAGCTGGAGTCTTCATTCTGACTGCTGGACACAGGTACAGAAAAAAACACATCCATTATTATATTCTGTATGAAGTATATCGACCCGGGTAGTAACAGTACACAAAGCAGTAGTGCAAAAAAACAACATAAAATACAAATATATGTTTACATTTTGGCAAATTAGCACCATTAAATGTATCCATGGATGTACAGACAAATCACTGATACTGAAGAAAACTTAAAAACGTGATGATTCTCAGGCAAGTTGTAAGGAGCATGTTTTTCTTCTGTTTTGTAAGTGGAGTTACAGACACTGCATCACTCACTAAATAGACATAGACAATAGACATAATGCCAAGGATTGAAGGTTTGAAGTTTTAAAGTTTGAAATTTAAAGTAAGACAAAGACATATATATGTATGTATGTACATAAACACACACAGGAGAAAATGATTGGATGATTGGCACTTGTTTGTAACAGTATTTGTTTCAGTATAAGTATAGTAGTATAGTAATTTCCTAGAAATTCACTCACAATAAGAGTGATATTTTGTTATCTAAAAGTTTTTGTAAAGAAGCAGCAAAATCTGGAAATGTTAGGTTTTCATCTGCAGTAAGTGAAAGCGAACATGATACAGTAAAATAGAGCAGATACCTGAAAGTACAAACAGCAGAAAGATTACCTTCACCTTGACGTTGATGCAGGAGACAAACTTAAAGTGTGTAAGAGAAGTTACAGTGGTTGAGATCTGTACTCTTCAAGTGGCTCCTGGTCCTGTTGCAACCAGTCCTCCTCAGAAACATCTATAGCTCTCCTGTACACATCACCAACCAATCAGCACACACCAGACTGATATCCAGCTGAGTCATTTTATGTTTCCTGTTCACAAAACAGGGTGGACACTCATTAACAATGAACAGCTGGGACATTGAGCAAAAGTAACACATCCTGTTTGGCAACTTCAGCAGCTGACTCTACACTGTAATATCCAGTGGTGTAGTCTAGTTTATTGTAGTGGGTATACTCCAATTTTTCCCCTCCCAGCCTCGTACCCGTCCTGGCTGGGGCGACATCTGTCCCGCAACCATCCGCATCCACCCATAAATGAGATCATTCTGAAAGACTGGTTATGTATTATCTAAATGTAAATGTATTGTAAACACACATGTAGCATCCAGCTCCTAACACTACTGGTAGTAATTAATGATCAGCTATTAAAGGTTTTATTTATGTTGGACCAGAATCAGAAAACACCAGATTCGAGCAAGAGGCAGAAAAGGATATTTGCAATGTTAAATGGCCACACAAGACAAAGGGTTATAAACTGGTACCCTGTATTTTTCCCCACAAATAACAAAATAAATATATAAAAAGGAAATTAATCGTTCAGTGTACTGTCAATATCACACAGATATTGTATCACCTCAAATAAAACAACAGTATCAAATGACAGCTCTTTTCAATCTGTTCTTCAATCTCTTCCATCTGACTGATTCAATATTGTCACTTCACAACTCACTTCAATCTTAGAACAGCTCACTATTCACTGTCTCATCAATATCAAAATCACCATAACCACATCACAATAATACACCATACCCACAATAACGACAGGTTTCTGAGCTGAGCCTCTCTACAAACTTACAGCAAAGTATAGGCTGTTATTTTTCTGTTTTGACAACCTATGTTACTTTTTTTTTTTTTTTTTTTTTACAGTTTTATCTGTTATATTTACCGTTCACAGCAGCTTCTCTCTCCGCTTCACATAGCGTCTGACGTTACTTTGTAATCTGCCTGCGGAGCACACACGCGCACCGCTGCGCGCGCGCTTCGCTAACACAGCAAAGGCGAATTTATGAATGGGAAAGAGAAAGTTCTCTCACAAAATCATGTTGATACGTATCATTGCACATTTTTAAATGGTTATACGGAAACTCGGGACGTTTTCTAGTGGGTATACGGCGTATTTCCTGCGTATCACGTAGACTACACCACTGGTAATATCTAATAAGTTGGGTGTATTCCAAAAAATTATGCAAACTCATTGCCTCAAAAAAAATAAGTAAAGTAAAGTTGAGATTTCAAAGTAAAAATAATTTACCTATTTTGAGTCCACAATACTTAGTCTAAGTATTGTGGACTCAAAATACACAAGTTAGTCTAACTTGTGTATTATGAGTCCACAATACTTAAACTAATTTAATTGTAATTGCACAATAGTTATACTACCTTGTGTATTTTAAGTCCACAATACTGAGACTAACTTGTTTACTTGAGTGTGCAAAACTCATATCAACACTTGTGTATCCATTAAGACGCTGTACTCTTTGCTGACGGTGCTGGTCAGATAACCAGCTACATAAGGTAATACTGTGAACTGAACATCCATCATCCCCAAACCCCCGACTCAGTTTCTCATCAGATCCACACCAATGCAGTCGCAGACCTGTTTTCTTGTTTTGAACTTAGAATGGCGAGTTTTGCCAAAAGGTGAGGAATTTACATAAAGTGCTCAAAGTCCTGGGTTGTACATTTTTATCCTTGTTAGCCAAGTTGCAACAGTATAACCACATGTTGTCGGCGATATAACGACATGTAAGTTATCCCTAACCAGCAAGCACATAAACCTGGTCTTGAATCTCTACAAGACAGCATAAAATGATTTGTTCATCAAATCAGTGTAGCAAACACAAGAATCGTGGTAATGCTGATAAGAACGGCCACTGCTGTTGAAAGGACATCCTCCCACAGTTGGGCATGTCCAGGCACCTTTCAGAGTAAGGTGATGGGCCAAGAAGAATGTTGAAAAAAGCAGTGCCACACAGTGGCAGAGGAAGCAGATCCTTCACTGTTCTCTTTGCTTAAAGGATGTCCACTGAAAATGTTCAAAAACAAGTCAAAGAAAAGTAATAAACACAACTGACCATTCACATGTAAAACAGTATTATAATGCCTTAAGACAAGTGGCATGATATTCACAATCATTTTTTATTATTAGGATGTCAAATAAAAGGGCAAAAGCAGATGCCAAATCTTTCTGATTAATTGATGAACTGATCATTTTAGCTGCACTTAGTTTAGTTTATGACAAAACATGATCATTTATAAGTTCTTACAGTATTGTGCATACAAAATGTTTTTTTATTTGTTAACTACACTGTTGTCTACTTAAAAATGATTTTTTTCCCCATGAAATGTGGTGGTGTAGGCTACAAGTAGAAAGTGACAAACAGATAATAGGCTAGTCATGTAAAGTGCCTCTATTTTGTGGGATATTTAAGTACAAGAGTAATGTACTTAGTTACATTTCACCACTGAAAAAAAAAACTTCTAAGTACTTGGTTTGTTTAAATGAACCCAACTCGAGTTTGACAGCTTTTTTGACCCCAAAGTACAAGTAACTTATTTAATATGAGTGTTAATAACAAGTTGATAAAAAACTGAGTTAGGTCAACTTAGTATTTGTAATTAAACTTGATGTTAGTATTTACAGTGTGTTTCTCATGTTGCCAGGACGACAGACGGTGAGCTGGCAGCGCATAAGTCAGTGTTTCATAGCAACAGCTTGGAATGAGAATCATATTCCTTCCAATCCGGAGTCGGGTTCCTTCTTGTAGAATTCTTGTTGTCGTTCTGTCCTAATGTGTAGGAGTAGAGGGCTACATGTGTTGTGTGGTACACAAAGCATCCTTCAATGCAGAGTTGAATAAAAGAGACGGCTCATACAACAGGTCATCTGTGATTTATCGTCAGTCAGTGTTTATCATCTAAAACGTGCTCACACAAATCTACCAGAAATTCATTCATTTGTAAAAAATATCTGTCCTCGTTGCTTTCCGACAATAATGAATTATTAGAATTATATGTGATCACATAATACAGGGGAGACTGGGGGCAATTGCATGTTTTTTTTTTGTTTGTTGGTTTTTTTTTGGTTTTTTTTGTTTGGTTTTTTTTTTTTTGGTAGTTTCATTTTCTTTCATAACTCAGTCTACTTGAAATACACTAGTCATCTTTTGATATAAGTCACTTATATATGTGCACCAATTAATAATACAATTTATATATTTTCACAAATAAGGACCAAAGTGTTAACTTAAATTTAATGCAAGATGGCAGAGTGTTACCATTGCCCTCATGGTGGGGGCAAAAAAGTGATTTAACTCTCCCCATTACTAGTATCTAATAATAATACTTAGAGGAGCAAATATGTTGCAAAAATGTGTACAGCAGTCCAAGTAGCGAGTTGAAGACATAAACTGTATATTAAATATGTTGAAATCCTATTGATATGCAAATATGGATTGAATTTAGCTGTTTCCTCCTCAGACTCAGGGAAGCTCTGCAGGCTGCAGGAACACTGCAGGAGTACAAGTCGTGCATCGTAACATCGTAAATTGACAATAACAAACGAGGATGAGTCGTAGGAGCATAAGGAGTAAATGCAAAGAAACAGTGCCTTATGCAATAACAATTGAAGTAGGATAAGTTAAGCACAAAAGTAAGCTGAATAGAAAAGTGGAAATGGTAATTACAATGAAAGTAATACTGCTGGTGATATTGAGAGGCAATAAAAAAGTTCTATTGCACCAGATAACTATTGTAAAGACAGCACATGATATTGAATGGAAATGTTTGTAAGAGATAATGGACAGTGAGGAGGTCATTATTGTGAAATAAGCCTTGATGGGGTGATACAGGACCCAGGACAGCAGCAGCAACAGCCTGTTTTTCATAGCAACAGTCTACATAAAGAAATAACAAACCTTAGAAAACTGCAATTGACAATCAGAAGAGTATTAAACAAACCCATGTAATAAGTAAGGTGTACAGCGAGCATGTTACTTACAAAAAAATATTTGGCATAATGTCTGTGACACAAAATATTCATTTTAAAATGATTTTCTGGCTTTATTTCACAATAGTGACCTGTTCACTGTAGATTATCCTGCTTGCTCCATGGTTATTTACCAAAACTGAAAATTTGACCCAAAATATTAATTTTAAAATGATTTTAGTGATTTAAATGATTGAATGCTCCTCCAGAGTCTATGATCAGAGCTGAGTCCATAGCAACAATCTGTTCTTCATAGCACGGGCACATTTAACAAAGCCATGTAATAAATCATGACATTGATCGTAATAGAAAAAATAATATTGCACATAAAGCTCATGATATTGAATATTGCACATGATAACCCCATGATATTGGAAAGTAATATTGCACATTGTAATGAATGACTATGTCTTGGACCTGTGTTGTGCAGCAACTGAATACCTGCCTTTGTAATCAGTTGACTGTTTCGTTGGCTAAACAAAGTTTCAATCGAAAAAGCTAAAACCCGTAAATCTAACAACAGTTACAATCTCACAAGATGAAGTCTTCACTATTTTAATGATGAGTGGCCCCAATATTGAAGGTAAAATTTGTCAGTTTTCATGTGAATGTCCAGTCAGTGTTGGTGGTAAATGTACTTCAGTCAGACAACTCACGTTTAGAATGTTTATTCAGCAGCAGAACATGATTTGAGTTTGGCGTCTAGGCTCTGACTTCATCACTCCCCCGCTTAAGTTACATAGAGATAAGGGGAGTGATCAGCAAATTCTTGAACCCCCGTCGGAGCCTGCAGGTGGATGCTGGGGTGGTGGTGGGGTTAAAGAGCAGGCAGCAACGCTAGTGCGGGGCAGCAGTGCATTGGCAGGCAGAGGGAGAAATGGGAGGTTCAGCAGTTTAAATAGACGCGAGATTGGAAGTGTGCGTTTGGTATGTAGTATTGAGAATGAGGTATGTCACGTGAGGTTTGGCCTAGCAGCTCGAGTTGACTGCCTGAACTAGCTCGCAGGCGTCGCCACATTATGTGGTAGTGTATGCATTAGGTGACAAAAATACTATAGCATGCCCCCTGACTACACAGAGACTAGAAATCCTGAAAAATTCTGAAATAGCCCTCAAAATATTGCCATTACCTTGCCGTTTTTAAGTAAAACAATCTGCTGTCATAAATCTCCAACCCAAGAATAAATAAAACTCTTATACATCTTGGCTGAGTCGCTGTTTCTGTTTCTGCAGAATAGTTTTGGCATAAGCATATTACGTGCTCGAGTGACTCCTCTATTTAATCAGATGAATGTTTGTTTATTAAGAGCAAAGTTCAGTCGGGTGTGTCTGTAATTACAAATCAACATATACTTTGTGCACACGTGTAAACCTATCACACAGGCTTTATGCACACACTTTCCTTTTGATTCTTAGCTTCTAACCTTTTCTCACAGAGTGACCCGACCTCGCAGATAACATAGAACAGGCTCCTCTCAGATAACTGCTTAAAAGATCTGTTTGTCCTACGCTCTGTGTCAGACACCTGCAGACTGTCTATCACTCTGTATCTGTTCTGATCCTTTCTGCGCAGAAAGCTCAGTAAACCTTTCCAAAGACATTTCTCTTGTCAGACTCCTTATTCTCAGATTTCCACCACAAGCAAGCTTGTTCTGGTCTTCATCAAAAGCCTATAGTACCTATATTCACATGTAAAATGTGTGTGGGTTTTTTTTTTTAACATGTTGGGTATTACTTTTTAAAATTCAACATGAATGTTTGTTTATTCAGCCAACAGCAGTTTTCTTTGCTGGGCATATTTATTTTTAAACTGACCAACTTTAATGGAGAGGCACGTTCTGCAGCACAGAGATGTGTCTTTATGAAGACCACATTCAACAACAACGCTGAGCAATGCAAGGATATCTCACACCTTGTTGATCAGTGGTATAATGGCTGTTCAGTGCTGCTGAGAACATGTTGTCACTCCAGTGTTGCGTGATGATGCATGTTGTGCAGAATTGATCAGTGAACAGAAAGAACTGGCTGCAGCTGAAATGTTCTGCCACCCAAAATCAAATGATAATTATTTCTGCGAAACAACTACATATTCAAGGTTGTTAGATTTATCCATTTCACATATTAAAGGGATAGCTCGGTAGCCTTTTGTGGTGGGAAAACGTTGTTATAAACACCCAAGTATGGCACTCTCCAAACCAACCAAACTCCATGGACAAAATCCATCATTTTACCTCTCATAACGCAGAGGTTGCTAGTGTACTGCTGCCTTGATCTGTTAGTTAGTTTGTGTTATTGAGTGACTTAGGTGAATCCGAAGTACCCTTTTAAAACACCAAAGTCACACAACAAAACAAACTAGCAGATTGAGCCAGCAGTACACCAGCAACTTCTGCGTTATAAGAGGAAAAATTACTCATCTTACCTATGGAGTTTGGTTGGTTTGGAGAAAGAGATAATTGGTTTCAGTAACATTGGTCTCCCATTGGAAAAGGCTGCCTGATGCCAAAGTAAAGCAGTGAAAATATCCTTTCTGTTTCTCCTTACTGGGGCAGTGACGATCACCATCTACTGTAGGTAATACACTGACCATCAATACTGTGAGTACTTCATAAAACCCTATGTTAAATAATTAAAATGATCCCTTTAAACGTGCAGAATAACCAACTTAAAAGGAGCTATTCCATTATGTCCTTGCAGTAGCGGGGGACTAGAGTCACATGACTTGACTTAAGTCACGTATTTGACATCTTGAGACTTGCTTTAAAATAAAATCTGAATTCAAGAAGACTCATCTTTATTTGCCTCAGTCCTGAAATGTTTCCATCATGATCAACCATGTCAAAAAAAATGAAAAAAATCAATTTGCCTGGAATTGACTGTTTTTTTAAAGGATTTTTTGGGTGGCTTTGACTCCCTGCACCATGAAAGAGACCAAACAAGTGGTGTGCGTGTTGCCTCTTACTCATCTTGGACATTGGGTTTTGGCGAGGTGTAAGCAGGCTGCAACAGTCTTCATTAATTTTGAAACTAAAACTAATCCTTTCATGACCAGTCTTTTAACTGATTTAAATGTTGAAATGGGGCGCTATCATCAGAATTTCTCTCATGTGACTTTATTTGGGACTCAACTTGACTTGCTTGCCACAGTGACTTGGGACTTGCTATAGACTTGTATGTAAAGATTTGACACTTTCCTCTGACTTGTACATTGCTGACTTACTCCAACTTGTCTTTGTGGTGCACAGATGTCAGGAATGAACCAGGTGACTGCAACATGCTGGACTTGCCTCCTGCTCTCTGCTTTCCTGTGTGAGCCCGTACTGTCCAAGGGCGGTCGTGGAGGGTCCCGGGGCTCCTCTCAGGGCTCCCCCTCCCGCTGCTCCACAGTGGGGAGTTACCGGGGAGCAGGTGCCTATGATGGGACCCGGTCTCGATTCAGGGCAGCAGGGCGGTTGTCCCCTGTGAGGGTGGTGAGTGCATCTGCAGCAGGGGCAGCGGTGGCGTTAACTGCGGATAAATGGTACGCCTCCGCCTACCATCGCAGCAACACTGACAGCTCAGAGGAAGAGCTGGATTACTACAACAGGACCAATTACTTTGATGCACTCATGTCAGGCTCGACCCAAAATGGATCATCTCTCTCTCAACTGGTTTCTATCATTATTGCAATGTTTTCTCCAAAATATGGACTCTTACTGGACAGTATATTGTAGATGTTCAAGTTATTTTTAGGATAAATTCCTGAATTGGTCCAGGACTGAGCTTCTGCCCTGTATCTGGCTATAATGTGCAGGACTGGCTGGAACCTGCACAGAGAAGACCAGTTAGATGTGAAACAAAGTGGTGGAAGGACTCAGCAATCAAAGACATCTCTGTACTGTGTTTTTACCATTGACATAAACAAAGATGGATGCTGCATCTCCATTTTCCCCTACTGTACAAAAATTAAGCCAAAATATTGCAGATTCAAGTGCTGCCATCTCGCGCTGGTGACATCACTTGGATTGACAGTCTGCGCAGTTGTGATCAGCAATGGAGCCATGTTTTTGAGTACCCACCCACACAGCCGGCTGACTCAATCGCAAGCAGGGCTCAGCTGTCAATCATGCCATGCAACCCCCTTTTTACAGCATCAAATAACTAATTCAAACCAAACTGATGAGTACATTCATCACTGTGATGAAAGACAGAAACCATATTAGAAAAAAATTTTTTTTGGTGTGCACTTTGAAGCCAACTTTCCTTTTTATTGGCTGACTTCTTGGAAGTCTGCATAGGAACGTGACCCATACTCATGAAAACTGCTCCTTTAAGTGCAGACACCACAGAGCAGAGTGTTGGCCGCTGGCCCTGATTACTGTACATTTTGATGAAACTAGATTATATTTCATGGAGAATAATTTTCTGGTCTTCCCTGTGATGTCCTCCGGCTGCTCTGCCTCAACCTATTTACAGTTTCCTGATGGACAAATTTTGACTTGCTGTTAGCAGTTAGCTACTTTAGCTGCTAGTTGGCTAGTTAGCTCAGAGTTAGGTCTGGCTATGTGAGACTACAGCAGCCCACCATCTTAGAATGGAAAATAGAGATATGGGGCAGTGGATTTGATTAATTTTGTGTTTATGAGACCACAAATGAGACGAGAATTAGGTTGGAAAAACAATAGAGGCTGCTGGAGTGTTTCTGGGGACTGATCACTGCACACAAGCACAAAACTTTATAACTTTACTAACTGATTTGGGTGAAAGTGGATCATATTTTATAGAGAAAATATTTTCTGGTTTTCTCTCTGATGTCCTCTGGCTGCTCTGCCTCAACTTTTGGAGATTTACAGAGTTTTCTGATGGGCAAAGCTAAATTTGTTGTTGGTTAGGTACTTTAGCCGCTAACTGCTATTTAGCTCAGTTAGTCATGCAGCTGACTGGGAGCTCAAAACACAGGGGGAGAGCAGGCTAATTAGCAGTGGTGGTTTGCTACTTTAGCAACAGCTAAAATGCCTGTCAATCAGAAACTCTGTAAACACACAGAGTTGTGCAGCAGCAGGACATCAGAGGGAAAACCGGAAAAAATGAAACTCTTACAACTGAAACAGCACTTTCTGTGAGACCACTGAATACGAACATAATCCTGAGAAGAGCAACTGGGCTGAATGAAGATAGACTTTGTGGGTCGACATATTGTGCACGTTGTGCTGTGCCTGGAGCGGATGACCATATAAAGATATTCACAACATGCCAACGTCAGCCGTCATCGAACACAGAAAAAAAAGGTTGCATTCAGAAGACTCTGGAACATGAGCATTTTGCTCACAGGGGTTACTTCTATGTAGGTTTGCCTCATGATTTGACACTTTGGCCATGTTTAATATGAACATCCAACATTGTGATATTATATATTTGACAGAAAGTAAGGGAAAGCATAATAGGCAGGATTTATGACCTGTACTGCAGCCAGCCACCAGGGGACGATGGAGATGTTTTGGCTTCACTTTTAGGGAGCTGTCAGGTTGCCCATCTTTATATATGTCAATGTTTTTTACACATATAACCATCTATACCAACGGACAAATGTACATTACCAGCACAGTATTCAGTGTGACATTTCACCACTCAAAGAGTGTTCTTTTGTCAAACTTTTCTCCCTGTGTGTGTGAAAAACTGCGGCTAAACTCAGAATCAGAATAATCAGAATTAGTTTCCTAATTGAAGGAAACATTTTATCAGAAAAATGTCACCAGCCTTCCCAAAGTGTGCAATCAAGTGTGCTGGATGCCAATTTTAAAGGAGAAATATGTAAGACTGTAGCATTCAAAAACGAGTACAGCAGTCCAAATAGTGAATTGATGCCAATAACACTATATTAGATACAGTTGTAGGTCAAATGTTCTTTTATATACAATCGATGGTTGAAGCAAGCTGTTTCCCCCCTTCCCCTCCTGACAAGCCACAAGAGTCCTACACTGTCAATGTAAAGCTAAGCCTGTTAGCCTGAAAACAAAAGCCCACTGCTATGAAAATACCAACTCTAGAGTGAGAGTTCAGTGACTGCCTGCCAGACTCCATTAACATATTGCTCAATTTAACCACCGTAAACATCTACTCCTTCTAAAAGATTATTGATGATTTCTTAGGACTCATAAATAGTCACTGAGAGGCTGAGGCCGGGCCTTTTACTTTGTCTGACGTGCTTAACGAAAAAACTTTACTGAGCTACAAAAGATGCGAAAAAGAATAAATCAACTCACGATACTGTGCACAAACTCATAATCAAAGTGATCACAGTGATAAAAGAATATACAGTGACCCCACTCACCCTCCCTCTCTCTCTCTCTCTCTCTGACCACAATAAAGGTGAGCAGGTACCTATATTAACCTAACATTATTCCCTCATCAACATGATTACACAAAGCCTAAATATCATAAACAATAACAAACCATCACACGCACCTAAATTTTCCTACAAAAATATACCTCTAAATTCATTCATGGCTCCTACAATTACATATTTCTCCTTTAATTGTACTGCTAAACGTAATTGTATCTATAAGATCTTTATTTTCATAATATGCACAAAAAAATCAAAGTGAATGACCAGGAGTTCATGTGGGACAGGGCTGCAGGTGACAAATCATTACAAAACCCTTTTGTAACACTTGAAATTTAGCCAATTTATTTCTCAGACCTAGAACTCTAGCAAATAAACTGCTGCTCTCACTGTTATTTATGTCTCTGAAGGTTTTCGGTCTGTTCATCAACCCAGAAGAGCTTTTAACCTGCAGCAGACACTCAGGAGCAAAAGACTGTTCCACATCTATAAGTGCACTCTATTATATGCTACAACACTTGTGTACATAATAAATAAATAGTTTGTTATCACTGTCTTTATGATGATAAATATCCTGTTTACACCATGTCAGATATTTGCCTAATTAATTCTAAAAGCAAAGCTGAGAAAAACGGTCAATTCTTTTATTTACAAAGGATGCAGTGCTCTTGTGATTTTTTATGCCATCTATAAACATAACAGACTTCATCTCGTCCCCAAAATGTCAAAGGCATGAGGACAGAGATGGACTATGTTCCCTTGATGACACTTTTTTTTTGGTTAAATATAAATCCTTCCAGGTTGAGGGCAAACTGGTAAAACCCAGAAATAGTCTCTGGTTGTCTGCATGAAAATGTCTCAGGTCAGTCCAGCATTACTCGTCCCAGCTCTCCTTTCCTGAAGGCTGTAATGAAATCGTAAGCTGCCGCTGTGTAGTTTGGGACAGTGACGGTGATGTTCCCTGGGGGAGACGAGGAACAAACATTTTCATTAATCTTTAAGTTGCTGATATGATGGTGATCACACTGTCAGACTGAAGCCAGAGCGACACACCTCCTCCTCATGTTCAACAAAAACAGATGTGGATTTCATCCTGCACAAAGACAAGAGCTTCAACATGGAAAACAAATTTCTTTACCATTCAGAATGATTTGGTATTTTGTGGCAGCACTCTAAAACTGCTTGACAGTTTGTTTGTGGTCGAGAATTTTATAGTTTCTATTGCCATGTTTAAAAAGCCAGTAAAAGTCTATCTGGTGTATCTGGTCATAGACAGTGGCTGTAAGTTAGAGCAGTGTTTGGTAACCTTCTTGCTAGTGAGGTTATTCATGCTGCACAGTTGTTAAAGTAAAAACGTACCTGTATGTATACACTGAAAATTAAACACAGTAGACAGGAATCAACCTGCCAGGTCTATTATTTTTTGACCTCTTCTTAACTTTTGATAAATCACTCTGGTACGCTGTCATGTTGTGGGCACAGTGAGAAACTAAAACTGCATTCTAGTAGCATCAAGCTAGACACAATAGCATAGTGACACTTCTGGTTAAAACATTAAACACTAAAAGCTGCAGTAGATATAGTATAGTATAGTATAGTACACACTTTGACCACCAGAGGACGGTGTATAGACATGATTACAATTTAAACTCTCTCATGGCATCTGTAGCTGTAAGTTAGGCCAATTTTTGGTCAACTTCTTACTAGCTAGGCAAATCATACTGTGCAATTTGTACTGCAAATGGTGATATGTGGATAAATACAGTATACAACTGTCTGTAAAACTTGAAAATTGAACTCAAAAGACAGAAATCAATTCCCCACGTCCACCATTCATTGACCTCTACTTAGGGTGTGTTCAAATACCTATACTGACATACTACAGTATTTAATATGCCAGGAAAAGGTTTACCATGTTACAATATACAGAGTACGTGAAATGCAGTATGTCAAAAATACAAGTATGCAAGCTAGCATCTGACCCACAATCCTCAGTGCAGCAGAATATGTCACAATATGCCAGCTCATCAATCTGTGTATATTTACAGTAATGACTGTACTGTCCTCTTGTGGCCACATTGAATAACTACAACTGCACTTCAGCAGCATCAGCTTGACAGTGAATAGCCAAGCCAGCAGAAGGCACCAAAAATTGGTGTAACTTACAACTATAGATGCATGAGAGCATTTTATACAACATACCACCTTTACAAAGCAGACGAAAAGAATATTTATGTGTTGTGCGTGTATTACCAAGTTAGTCAAAAATATAGTTTTATTCATGTTACAGTTAAATCCAATTCATCAGCCCATTTCCTCTCGGCTCCTATGATTGATGCTGACAGGACACTGAATCCACATGCAGTAATACTCATGACTGGCAAAAACATTTTCAGTCATTTCAGTTCATTGCAACTGAGCTGAAATGTTTCTCAATTGAATTGTTATAATTAATTTGTGAGCTTTAAGAGGTGCTGGTAGGTGGATTTTGGACAGAGCCTTTGGACAGAGCCAGACAAGCTGTGTCCCATTGTTTTCAGTCTTTATGCTAAACTAAACTAAGCTAAGCTAACTGACTGCTGGCTGTAGCTTCATATTCACTGTACAGACATAAGAGTGGCATCGTTCTTCTCATCTAACTCTGGCAAGATAACAAATAAGAACATTTCCCAAACATGTTGAACTGAGAGATGCAGTATGTAGCAGGAGTATCCGTAGGAGGTTGTTTAGAAAAGTGAGGACACAGTTTCTCCACCAGAGAGCAATCAATTGTTTTTCTAATAATGGTGCCACCCTGATTCACACAGGAAGGAGGACAGATATGCCAGGTTTGTAGTATAATGAAGCTTTTTTAACAGAGAAGGCCGATCTTTGTGCGATGACTTTTCAGGTGCGCCAAGTGCAGTAGGATCAGATGTTGAGCTGTGCAGGAGCTGACTATTAGCTGAATAATACTATTAGATGAAGAGGAGCAAAAGTTGTACATTAATTAAGATTTTTATACCATAAATGTGTGATTCACACTAAAAGAGCTGAACTATGCAAAGCTATTTACAACTAAAATGCAGCTGCACTTATTAAATACAGTAAAATGTCTGATTCATCTGCGAACGTTCATTTAGTTATTGAGTTAAATGAATTAATCAGTTAATTTGAAAACAAAGAATTGTTTGTTTATTGGCAAAACAAGTTGAGTATCCCTGATTTACATGTTAAATCTGTATTTAAATTTGTTCTGCTTTATTCTAACATGAATGCAGTTTTTTTTAAAGGATATTCTGGCATCATGTGATTGAATTTGGACAGTGATGCATAAAGCTTCTTAGATGAACATTTTTAAAACATGTTTTGTATTATTTTACTGATTTTATTTGCAACTGCAGCAAAAGAGAATTAAGACTTCAAAAAGCCTGCATTGTCCTCGCTGTTTCCCCTCTTTGTCTGATTCATAGCATTTCTTATAGAACTACTCTTCAAAGTTAAAAATCCCTCCTGCTGCCTGTCAAGTTATTCACTCGCTGACATAACAGGAGAATTTTTATTGTGCCTCTGTGATTCAGACTGTAGGTTCTGAAAAGGCCATCTGATATGATCATTTCAATCTCGCGCTGGAAACAAACCCACACCTACTGTACCCATGCAGTTAAACCATGACTACTGAAGATTCTTCAGGACACGTGCACGATGAAGAACTCTGATAGACTGCAAGTACTGAAAGGTTACATTAATATTATGACACATGGAGACCACATTCACCTCTGCAGCCACTAAATGAACACAATGACATTTAGTTTACACATTAGTATACAATTTTAACAATCTTCTCAAGTGGAAAGTATATCATTTGACCTATCTCCAAAACCAATGCTTCTTTATCCCTGTTGTAAACGAGGCTGCGCACGTCCCTTAAATCAAGCACCAAACCATCTCAATGCAACAAAATCTGCAGCTCTTGTTGTGAAAGGTCACACCCGGAAGTGCTTGTCGTGTTCTTCGTCTTTCACTTTTTTTAACGTTTACCTTCATTTTATTTTTGTTTAACCTTTCTAAAATACTGCGGTGAGAAGACAGGTGAAGTCCCCAGGCGACCACAGACTCGTGCTGACCACCACCCTGTAAAAAGTCAAGCTTAGCGCATGTTAGCAGTGGCTAACGTTAGCTACCTTTCTGAGACTTCAACAAACTTATCTTACAGCGGCTATTAAAGCCGGAAACCAATGTAACCGAGTGTTTATGTTGCGCTTATGAAACTATGAAACAAGAAACACTTTGTTGCTGTACAACACAGTCCTGCAGCATATCAGATCAAGCACTTCCGTTTTTGGCCTTTCACAATAAGAGCCACAGACATAGGCTATGCACTGCTTATCAAATGGTCACTTTAACGTTTACTCACATAACATTATAAAATAGCTTACATCAGCAATCATATGAGACAATGTTTCTATTCATTTTAAGAATTTATTTCTAAAATCCCGCAGCTTTAGTTTCATGATCGGCGATGGTTCGTGAATGATTACTTGATTACTGGCTCGTAAATTCATGAGTGATTTTGGCCATTTTAGTGTCAGTGAGCGAAAACTCTTTGCGTTAATGTTCAGTCTATGACTATTAGACCGTTTTATTGCACGTTTACACGTTTACAACACTGCGCGTTTCTCTGAGTGTGCGCATGCGCGAGTTCGAATGCCTCGCCACACTGACGTCACAATGACGTCACATCGAATAATGCTTTGATCAAAGATTCGATGTGACGTCACTCACCCACAAAGCACAGGTTCTTTGATCGAGATTTGCATTTGCTCAGTATTTGTAAATATCATTCTGAAACCACTGTTTACCCATAAACACATAAAGTATTAAACCTTACTGGACACAGTCAGAAAGCACAGACAGGAACTACACATTACTAAACAATTCACACAAAGTTCCAATACCACTGCAGAAAAACACAGCGAGGTTCAACACATTAATAAACAATTAACCTAAGTTTCAAACAAAAACAAAACCATGTCTAAAACAGACCAATCCAAATCCCAGATGGACAACACCACCCTCCTGCTCAGGTTTTATGATTGTGGTGTTGAGATGGAGAACACCATGCTCATAAAACCAGAGAATCTTCGTCTCATAGTGAACAAATATTTTGAGAGAATCTCTGCGGCACAGTGGAACTTGTTAGCTGCAGGGACATGCGACTCAGACACAGAGGCAACAATGATTGATATGTTCACTGAAATTGTGCAGACACTCTCTGCACAAGTCCTGACACATGTCCTACCAATATTTCGGGAATGCATGTTCAGCAGTGCATCTGATAAAAATGATGTTTTAATTTCAACTCAGCTGGGAGTCTCCATTGCTGATAGTTTTGCTGATGCGCTTCACGTCCCACAGGAAAAATGTGAGAGTGCAGCAAAACTGACAGAACTGCTGGAGATTGAGATTTCACAAAAGGTGAGTTCCCTTGTGTCTGTGGCCACCGGGGAATCTGTTTTGCCGGAAGAGCCTGCCATTTTTGTCTCTGGCTCCACGTTTGGTATAACAGCTCTTCGAGACATGGTGGCTCATGCCACCGCATGTCTGAAGAGATATTTAGGTAAACTGAACTCTCAGTGCCTGGCACTGTGCGGGCGGCCAAAAAGCAGAGCATTTTCCCAACATGAGAGCACAGAATCTGTAGTACAGTACGCAGAAAGATGTAAATCATCTCAGAGTGTAAAATCTAATAGCTCTAAATTTAGAATAAAGACCCTAGAAATGGAAGAACCACAGAGACCTGAATCATGTGACAGCATAAAATCTAAAATCTCTGTCACCTCAATGACTGAAGCTGTGAGTGACATCCTCACCAAATGGTCCACTGATACATCGGACATCAAAGCAGAAACGGCAGAGCTTTGGTGTCTCCCAGCACCTCTCTAGACGCTCACCATCTAGCAGTTGAAATTGTTGATGATATAATTTACGACCTTCATTATCCCGACTCTGAAGATGTAGCCGAATGCAGTGAGAAGAGTACCTCACCAGGACCTCATTTTAATGTAGGGATAATACTGGACAAGGTGAAAGACTTTTGTGCCTCACATGCTGCACCTAGAGCACACAACACCAATATCAAGTTTTCCAAGTTTGTCAAAAAGCAGTTTCAAAAAACAGTGGCAGAGTTGAAGAGCTTATTTACAACAAATGACTCCAATTTCCTTGTGAGTCTCAAACAGAGGTCAGAAGAGAAAACATACGCTGAAAGCCCTTTACCAGAGTCCCTACGGCCCAAATCTGCTTGCAGTCATACCAGCAAAAGATCACTGACACGTGTGAGAAAAGTGAGTTCTTCTCCACTAGATTCTGAGTCTGTTAAAAATGAGGTAGAAACCTTGTGTGATAAATTAAACGTGACAAACAAACATTCAACAGATACCAGCAAAATACCTAAATACCTCATGTCCAGTGGCAAGATAAGGAACTTTGCAAAGGAACTGACTGATAAAATGTATGATCATGTGATGGATTGCAGGACATATCACCGTCCCTCAGTTCCACTTGGAAAAAGTCTCTCGGACTCTGTCATTTCTCAGCTCAGGAGGAGGGAACATGGCACTCAAGACCGCTTTTCTCCTGAAGTTATGTATGTCATGACAGAGGACGCAGTAGTAAAGTTCTTGCAGCAGGTGTTTCTCTGGATGGAAAACGAGCCATCATATAATACAACTCACAGTGATGAAGTGTCTGGTGTGCTAACTGACATCGAAGACCTTATCACAACAACCTTACAAGAAGGAAACATTGGGCCTGAGTCCCCTGAACCCAGCGACAGCCAGACAACAGCACCCTCTCATTCAAGTCATCTATCAGCTAATGATGTCACGCTGTCTCCAATCAGTGTTGATGATTGTGGTGGCTTGAATGTCAGGGTCCATGTTGATAACCGGCTTTTGATCAGATGCAAGCCCAGTGAGGATTCAGAAGTCGTATCTCCTGAGGTGACCAATGTGGTTACACCGGCCTCTTGGCCCTTTCCTTCAGTGCCTCACAACAGTCCGGTGTCAAGTGCTGAAAAGTCAAGTGAGAAACATTCATCCATGTCATTTTATATCCCACCTCCTGTAACAGAGGAGACGACCAAACCCAAATCCCTGTTGGACGATACCATCCTCCCCCGAGAGGATTCTCACATCATAGTGTACAAATATTTTGACAGACTCTCTGCAACACAGTGGACCTTGTTAGCTGCAGGGACATCCGACCTAGAAACAGAGGTAATACTGGCTGACATGTTCACTGAAATCGTACAGACACACTCTGCAGGTGTCCTGAGAAATATCCTACCGATGCTTCGTGAATGCATGCGCATGAGTGATTCTCAGGCTGATGTAAGTGAAGCCTTGGAAAACCTCAACATTCAACTCGGAAACTCCCTCATTGAAAGCTTTGCTGATGCTCTTCATGTCCCACTGGAAAAATGTGCGAGTGCAGAAAAGCTGACAGACATTGTGGAGAGGGAGATTTCTCAGAAGGTGACCTCTCTTGCGTCTGTTGCCACCAAGAGTTCTGTTTTGCCAGAGAAGCCTGCTGTGTTTGTCTCTAGCGCCATGTCCAGCTCGACAGCTCTTCGTCACATGGTGTTACATGCTACCACATGTCTGAAGGAATTCTTAATGTTCCTGTGCTGTATTCCAAACAGAGCAGGCTTATCCTTATACACTAGGGTAGACTCTCCAATAGAAATCTTAGAGACAGAAGAACCAGAGGGGTGTGAATCGTGTCCGAGCGTAAAATCCAAGATCTCTGTCATCTCAGCGACAAAAGCTGTGAGTGACATTCTCACCAAATGGTCCAGTGATACACCAGACATCAAAACAGAGGCTAACAATGATCCCATTCCTTTCAGCACCAGCCCGGATGCTCAGGTTATAGCAGCTGACATTGTCAACGATGTGATTAAAGGCCTGCATTCTCCTGACTTCAAAGATGTAGCTGGATGCAGTGACAAGAGTACCTCACCGAGACCTCATTCTAGTCTAAGTAGAACAGTGAGCAAGGTGAAAGACTTTTTTACCTCACAAGCCGGACATGAAAAAGACACACGCCAATACCAACCAAATATTTAACAAACACAGCTTTTTCAACTTTGTCAAAAAACAGCATGACAAAATGGTGGGAGAGCTGAAGAGAGCGTTTACAAAAGAAGACGCTGCCTACATTGTGAGTGTCGAACCGGCTTCAGAGAAAGGTGACCGTGCTGAAGCCATTTTACCAGCAGCTATTCCAAAATCCTCAAGGTCCAAATCCGCTTGCAGTCAGACCAGCGAAACAACAATGATCCATGTATTAAAGAAGTCTTCTCCAGTAGATTTTGAGACCATTAAAAATGATGTCGAAACCTTGTGTAATAATTTAAACCTGACAGGGAAACCTGCAACACACATCCAAAAAAAGCTGCACAACATCATGTCCAGTGGTGAGATCAGGAAGTTTTCAAAGGAACTGACTGATAAAATGTATGATCATTTGATGGATAGCAGGACATATGACCTTCCCGTACTTCCAATGGGAAAAAGTCTCTCAGACTCTGTCATCTCTCAGCGCAGGAGGGAGGACGCCACCACTCAGTTCCGCCTTTCTCCTGAAGTCCTGTATGTCATGACAGAGGACGCAGTAAGAAAGTTCTTGCAACATGTGTTTTTCTGGATGGAGAACGAACCATCGCATAAGACAAGTGAGCGAGTGTCTGGTGCAGTAACCGACATCAAAGACCTAATTACCACCCTACAAGAAGAAATAAATGTCGGCAGGCCGGAGTCCCCTGAGGCCAGCAACAGCCAGACAATAGCACACTCTCACTCAAGTCAATTATCAGCTAATCATTCTGCACTGAAAGAAAACGTCAAGCCAGAGTCCCTTGAAGCCAGGGGTAGACAGATGATGTCCCCTGTGGCAGAGAGGACAGTGAACAACCTCATCTTCGCTTTGCTTTACAGACTCCACCTGAAGGCCTCCAAGAAAAACCCAAATCGTCCGTGGCCTGAGGATGACTTTGATTCTGTCATCAGTCGTCTGACAGACAAGGCACTGGATGAGATCGACATCACTGACTCTACAGCAAGAAAAATCATTGAGAAGATAAGGAAAATCAACAAAGCCATGATTAAAGACCTTGCCCAGGAGTTTGGCCCCCCAAAACAGCTACTGAGGGTTGCAACTGAATCAAGCAATTCATCTTTTGATGATGCTGTTGTGAAATATCTCAAAATCCATCTGGATGCCCTCGTTAGTCCACCCCCAAGAAAGTCCGCAGTTGCCAGGTTCTTCTCAGCAGTGGGAAAAGCGATCACCAAGCCTTTCAGGTGGTGCATCACGGACAACAGCGATGACTGAATAACCACGTACCCCCTTTTCACTGACCCCCACTTCTTTTAACATCTGGAAGTATCTGAAAATCTATCTGAACACCCTCCTCAATCAAGCCCCAAAGAAGTCCACAGTTGCCAGATTCCTCTTAGCAGAAGGGAAAGTTGCCACCAAGCCTCTCAGATGGTACATCATGGCCAGCTGTGTTGACTAAATAACAACTGACTAAATCATTTAATGGAACAACAAACTGTCACACCTTCAATCTCATCTGACTTGTAGTAGGTCAAATGAGGTGGAGTCTAGTTGTGGCAAAGACCTTCAAAACTTCTTTCCTTCAACATGAATACCATTAACAGACCTTTCTCACAGTGGGCATTTTGACTTTAAAGTGGATGTGTTCCATTTAGGTATGTCAGTAAGCCACAGCTAAATCGAACACAATCACACTTGAGTTTGAAAAGAACAAATTGCCCCAATACGTCTCTAATCCCCCCATGTTGGCGTGGTTTTCTCCGGGTGCTCCGGTTTTTTCCCACATTTCAACATTTGAAATAAAAAAAAACCCACCAAACAAACAAACAAACAAACAAAACAAACAAACACAGCAGCTCAGTGTTTTAACACTGTGGCCTCACAGCAATAGTCAGGGCTGGATTCTCAGCCTAAATTGTTGCTGTATGGAGTCTCTATACTCCCTGTGTTGACGTGGTTTTCTCCCGGTGCTCCGGTTTTCCCCACATTTCAACATTTGAAATAAAAAAAAACCCACCAAACAAACAAACATAGCAAATAAAAAATAAATTAAAAAAATAAATGACATCTAAGTCTCATTTTGGTCATGTTATAAATACTCGAGTTGGTTCTAAAAAATGTTGCATGTGTTTGTTAAGTGTGTGTCTCATTTTCAGCTCAATACAACAAAATGAGCTTCACAATAGCAGATGTAAATTTTGTCTGATAGAATTAACAAGAAGACCTTAAGTGTATTTGCCACTGCTAAAACTTTAAAACACTGAACTGAAGGGAAAAAAAACTTTTCTGAAGTTTTCTGGATTATAGGTTCACATTAAAAACACAACAGCACTTACTTCTATCACACAGAGAACTGTGTGGTGCATCATTGCATAAGACTAACATTTTCAGTCACACAACCAGACAGAAAATTACTTAAAGTGTATTATTTAATAATATGTCAGATTTCTAAGCCTTCATCATTAGGCACCACATATGCTCAAACCGTCTCATGAGGAGCTCCAGGGAGCTCTCACCCTGCTTCCTGCACTGTAAAATCTAAAAAGTTTGGTGTATTAAAAAAAACTTGTGCAAACTCATTGCCTCAAAAAAATTCAGTAAAGTAAACTTGAGATTTCAAAGTAAAAATAACTTACCTATTTTGAGTCCACAATACTTAGTCTAAGTATTGTGGACTCAAAATACACAAGTTAGTCTAACTTGTGTATTATGAGTCCACAATACTTAAACTAATTTAATTGTAATTGCACAATAGTTATACTACCTTGTGTATTTTAAGTCCACAATACTGAGACTAACTTGTTTACTTGAGTGTGCAAAACTCATATCAACATTTGTGTATCTATTAAGATGCTGTACTCTTTGCTGACGGCGCTGGTCAGATAACCAGCTACATAAGGTAATACTGTGAACTGAACATCCGTCATCCCCAAACCCCCGACTCAGTTTCTCATCAGATCCACACCAATGCAGTCACAGACCTTTTTTCTTGTTTTGAACTTAGAATGGCGAGTTTTGCCGAAAGGTGAGGAATTTACTTAAAGTGCTCAAAGGCCTGGGTTGTACATTTTTATCCTTGTTAGCCAAGTTGCAACAGTATAACCACATGTTGTCGGCGATATAACGACATGTAAGTTATCCCTAACCAGCAAGCACATAAAATGATTTGTTCATCAAATCAGTGTATCAAACACAAGAATCGTGGTAATGCTGATAAGAACGGCCACTGCTGTTGAAAGGACGTCCACCCACAGCTGGGCGTGTCCAGGCACCTTTCAGAGTAAGGTGATGGGCCAAGAAGAATGTTGAAAAAAGCAGCGCCACACAGTGGCAGAGGAAGCAGATCCTTCACCGTTCTCTTTGCTTAAAAGATGTCCACTGAAAATGTTCAAAAACAAGTCAAAGAAAAGTAATAAACACAACTGACCATTCACATGTAAAACAGTATTATAATGCCTTAAGACAAGTGGCATGATATTCACAATCATTTTTTATTATTAGGATGTGAAATAAAAGGGCAAAAGCAGATGCCAAATCTTTCTCATTAATTGATGAACTGATCATTTTAGCTGCACTTGGTTTAGTTTATGACAAAACATGATTATTTATAAGTTCGTACAGTATTGTGCATACAAAATGTTTAATTTGTTAACTACATTTGTTAACTACACTGTTGCCTACTTAAAAAACTTAATCTGTGGGATACTTAAGTACAAGAGTAATGTACTTAGTTACATTTCACCACTGAAAAAAGCATAACTTCATGCTTTGATGCTTAGATGAAAGATACGACATAATTGACATCATATTAGCAATAAAACAAGCACTGACTGTTCCGCTTACTGTCCAACGTATTGGTTAGCAGTCTAAAAGAATCTGTCGTACTCTGATGGTGAATATAAGAATCCTTTCATCAACATAGTGAACGCGTTTCACCTTAGATTTCTCTAGATTACCAACCAATACCTTGGACATCCATCACTTAATCAGTCAGTGTTTTTGTTATGTTATGAACAGTGTTGGGGAAAGGGACTCCTGAAGTCTGGGATGGGCATGGTTTCTACACTGTAAAACACGCTGCAATAGATTTTTGAGTTTTGAATGCAACTCAAATTCTTAAGTTTTGAAATAAACTTTAAAAAGTTTTGTATTGAGATCATTAATTCTTCTTCGTAAACTTGATCTTGAGAGTTTTAGAAACTAAAAAGAAATCAAAAATTGGTCACAGTGAGCTGCAAGCCAACATTTACTTTCACTTCAGTGAATTTACTCAATAAACACGGTATTTTGAGTTTCTAAAATTCAAAGCGTTAAGTTTATTTAAAGAAGAAAAGTAAACTATATTTTGAGTTTTCTCAAGTTTTCTGTTTTTAGAGTGTAGCAGTGCACACTTCAATGAGCTCCCTGACCATTTCAGCCTGTGCCCTAAGTTCACAAAAGAAGTTGGACTAAGTGGCAAAGTGTGGTTCAGCTTTATTTCTAAAGCTTGTAAAATCTGGCAAACTGGGCTGAATAATACACAAATACAGTATGAGATCAGTTTATTTGATGTTTGTAGGCCTGTTTGGGAGAGATACACTGATGTCAGAATACAGACCACCAACATCTTAGTGTGTCTTTGTTGCTGGACATAATTTAGTTCATCTTGTCAGTATATTTTAGCACTGGGGTCAGGGGTGTAGTGTAGCGTAAACCCAAGTAACAGCAGTACAGTAAGTAACAGCATAAGATCAGGGGTGGGCAATTATTTTTCATGGGGGTCACATGAGAAATTGATCAGGCTGCTGTGGGCCAGACACAAATGATGTGAGGTCCTAATAATAGTCAGATCTCTAATAATGGAATAGAAGCATAGAAGTGTTCTACATAGGACGATTCTACTGTTGGTCACCCTCTCTGGAGGGCCATGTGATGAATTGTGGGCTAATATTTTGTTGGCAATGTCCGAAGCTTGTTTTACAGTGTACCATGATGGCTGCATACAAGTTGCAATGATAGCAGCAGCAAAAGTAGAAGAACAACATAAACAACATGGATGAACAGCACTGAGTGAATGAAGTTACAGTTTAATATGAAAGATACAGTTCATTATCATTACCAATGAACACAGCACTGATCCCTTTTCAAAAGCCACACAACAAACCGATCGAGTGTTTACATGACATTTCTTTCGGTTTAAAGAAAGGTTTATCCACCTCTCTGAAACCGAATGAAATTTCATTCGGTTTGGGCATGTTCCTTCCGATTGAGGTGTTTATATGGAGTAGTTTTATTCGGTTTGGGCTTTTAAACCGAATAAAACTGGAATATTTGTGTCCATGTAAACGCACCTACTGTCTTTATGATGATAAATATCCTGTTTACACCATGTCAGATATTTGCCTAATTAATTCTAAAAGCAAAGCTGAGAAAAACGGTCAATTCTTTTATTTACAAAGGATGCAGTGCTCTTGTGATTTTTTATGCCATCTATAAACATAACAGACTTCATCTCGTCCCCAAAATGTCAAAGGCATGAGGACAGAGATGGACTATGTTCCCTTGATGACACTTTTTTTTTTGGTTAAATATAAATCCTTCCAGGTTGAGGGCAAACTGGTAAAACCCAGAAATAGTCTCTGGTTGTCTGCATGAAAATGTCTCAGGTCAGTCCAGCATTACTCGTCCCAGCTCTCCTTTCCTGAAGGCTGTAATGAAATCGTAAGCTGCCGCTGTGTAGTTTGGGACAATGACGGTGATGTTCCCTGGGGGAGACAGGAACAAACATTTTCATTAATCTTTAAGTTGCTGATATGATGGTGATCACACTGTCAGACTGAAGCCAGAGCGACACACCTCCTCCTCATGTTCAACAAAAACAGATGTGGATTTCATCCTGCACAAAGACAAGAGCTTCAACATGGAAAACAAATTTCTTTACCATTCAGAATGATTTGGTATTTTGTGGCAGCACTCTAAAACTGCTTGACAGTTTGTTTGTGGTCGAGAATTTTATAGTTTCTATTGCCATGTTTAAAAAGCCAGTAAAAGTCTATCTGGTGTATCTGGTCATAGACAGTGGCTGTAAGTTAGAGCAGTGTTTGGTAACCTTCTTGCTAGTGAGGTTATTCATGCTGCACAGTTGTTAAAGTAAAAATGTACCTGTATGTATACACTGAAAATTAAACACAGTAGACAGGAATCAACCTGCCAGGTCCATTATTTTTTGACCTCTTCTTAACTTTTGCTAAATCACTCTGGTACGCTGTCATGTTGTGGGCACAGTGAGAAACTAAAACTGCATTCTAGTAGCATCAAGCTAGACACAATAGCATAGTGACACTTCTGGTTAAAACATTAAACACTAAAAGCTGCAGTAGATATAGTATAGTATAGTATAGTACACACTTTGACCACCAGAGGACGGTGTATAGACATGATTACAATTTAAACTCTCTCATGGCATCTGTAGCTGTAAGTTAGGCCAATTTTTGGTCAACTTCTTACTAGCTAGGCAAATCATACTGTGCAATTTGTACTGCAAATGGTGATATGTGGATAAATACAGTATACAACTGTCTGTAAAACTTGAAAATTGAACTCAAAAGACAGAAATCAATTCCCCACGTCCACCATTCATTGACCTCTACTTAGGGTGTGTTCAAATACCTATACTGACATACTACAGTATTTAATATGCCAGGAAAAGGTTTACCATGTTACAATATACAGAGTACGTGAAATGCAGTATGTCAAAAATACAAGTATGCAAGCTAGCATTCTGACCCACAATCCTCTGTGCAGCAGAATATGTCACAATATGCCAGCTCATCAATCTGTGTATATTTACAGTAATGACTGTACTGTCCTCTTGTGGCCACATTGAATAACTACAACTGCACTTCAGCAGCATCAGCTTGACAGTGAATAGCCAAGCCAGCAAGAAGGCCACCAAAAATTGGTGTAACTTACAACTACAGATGCCATGAGAGCATTTTATACAACAGTACCACCTTTACAAAGCGACGAAAAGAATATTTATGTTGTTGTGCGTGTATTACACAGAGTTTAGTCAAAAATATAGTTTTATTCATGTTACAGTTAAATCCAATTCATCAGCCCATTTCCTCTCCGGCTCCTATGATTGATGCTGACAGGACACTGAATCCACATGCAGTAATACTCATGACTGGCAAAAACATTTTCAGTCATTTCAGTTCATTGCAACTGAGCTGAAATGTTTCTCAATTGAATTGTTATAATTAATTTGTGAGCTTTAAGAGGTGCTGGTAGGGTGGATGTTTGGACAGAGCCAGACAAGCTGTGTCCCATTGTTTTCAGTCTTTATGCTAAACTAAACTAAGCTAAGCTAACTGACTGCTGGCTGTAGCTTCATATTCACTGTACAGACATAAGAGTGGCATCGTTCTTCTCATCTAACTCTTGGCAAGATAACAAATAAGAACATTTCCCAAACATGTTGAACTGAGAGATGCAGTTGTAGCAGGAGTATCCGTAGGAGGTTGTTTAGAAACAGTGAGGACACAGTTTTCTCCACCAGAGAGCAATCAATTGTTTTTCTAATAATGGTGCCACCCTGATTCACACAGGAAGGAGGGACAGATATGCCAGTTTTGTAGTATAAATGAAGCTTTTATTAACAGAGAAGGCCGATCTTTGTGCGATGACTTTTCAGGTTGCGCCAAGTGCAGTAGGATCAGATGTTGAGCTGTGCAGGAGCTGACTATTAGCTGAATAATACTATTAGATGAAGAGGAGCAAAAGTTGTACATTAATTAAGATATTTCTGATACCATAAATGTGTGATTCACACTAAAAGAGCTTAACTATGCAAAGCATTTACAACTAAAATGCAGCTGCACTTATTAAATACAGTAAAATGTCTGATTCATCTGTGAACTTGCACGTTCATTTAGTTATTGAGTTAAATGAATTAATAAGTTATTTGAAAACAAAGAATTGTTTGTTTATTAGCAAAACAAGTTGAGTATCCCTGATTTACATGTTAAATCTGTATTTAAATTTGTTCTGCTTTATTCTAACATGAATGCAGTTTTTTTTAAAGGATATTCTGGCATCATGTGATTGAATTTGGACAGTGATGCATAAAGCTTCTTAGATGAACATTTTTAAAACATGTTTTGTATTATTTTACTGATTTTATTTGCAACTGCAGCAAAAGAGAATTAAGACTTCAAAAAGCCTGCATTGTCTTCGCTGTTTCCCCTCTTTGTCTGATTCATAGCATTTCTTATAGAACTACTCTTCAAAGTTAAAAATCCCTCCTGCTGCCTGTCAAGTTATTCACTCGCTGACATAACAGGAGAATTTTTATTGTGCCTCTGTGATTCAGACTGTAGGTTCTGAAAAGGCCATCTGATATGATCATTTCAATCTCGCGCTGGAAATAGACCCACACCTACTGTACCCATGCAGTTAAACCATGACTACTGAAGATTCTTCAGGACACGTGCACGATGAAGAACTCTGATAGACTGCAAGTACTGAAAGGTTACATTAATATTATGACACATGGAGACCACATTCACCTCTGCAGCCACTAAATGAACACAATGACATTTAGTTTACACATTAGTATACAATTTTAACAATATTCTCAAGTGGAAAGTATATCATTTGACCTATCTCCAAAACCAATGCTTCTTTATCCCTGTTGTAAACGAGAACTGCGCACGTCCCTTAAATCAAGCACCAAACCATCTCAATGCAACAAAATCTGCAGCTCTTGTTGTGAAAGGTCACACCCGGAAGTGCTTGTCGTGTTCTTCGTCTTTCACTTTTTTTAACGTTTACCTTCATTTTATTTTAGTTTAACCTTTCTAAAATACTGCGGTGAGCAGACAGGTGAAGTCCCCAGGCGACCACAGACTCGTGCTGACCACCACCCTGTAAAAAGTCAAGCTTAGCGCATGTTAGCAGTGGCTAACGTTAGCTACCTTTCTGAGACTTCAACAAACTTATCTTACAGCGGCTATTAAAGCCGGAAACCAATGTAACCGAGTGTTTCTGTTGCGCTTATGAAACTATGAAACAAGAAACACTTTGTTGCTGTACAACACAGTCCTGCAGCATATCAGATCAAGCACTTCCGTTTTTGGCCTTTCACAATAAGAGCCACAGACATAGGCTATGCACTGCTTATCAAATGGTCACTTTAACGTTTACTCACATAACATTATAAAATAGCTTACATCAGCAATCATATGAGACAATGTTTCTATTCATTTTAAGAATTTATTTCTAAAATCCCGCAGCTTTAGTTTCATGATCGGCGATGGTTCGTGAATGATTACTTGATTACTGGCTCGTAAATTCATGAGTGATTTTGGCCATTTTAGTGTCAGTGAGCGAAAACTCTTTGCGTTAATGTTCAGTCTATGACTATTAGACCGTTTTATTGCACGTTTACACGTTTACAACACTGCGCGTTTCTCTGAGTGTGCGCATGCGCGAGTTCGAATGCCTCGCCACACTGACGTCACAATGACGTCACATCGAATTACGCTTTGATCAAAGATTCGATGTGACGTCATTCACCCACAAAGCACAGGTTCTTTGATCGAGATTTGCATTTGCTCAGTATTTGTAAATATCATTCTGAAACCACTGTTTACCCATAAACACATAAAGTATTAAACCTTACTGGACACAGTCAGAAAGCACAGACAGGAACTACACATTACTAAACAATTCACACAAAGTTCCAATACCACTGCAGAAAAACACAGCGAGGTTCAACACATTAATAAACAATTAACCGTAAGTTTCAAACAAAAACAAAACCATGTCTAAAACAGACCAATCCAAATCCCAGATGGACAACACCACCCTCCTGCTCAGGTTTTATGATTGTGGTGTTGAGATGGAGAACACCATGCTCATAAAACCAGAGAATCTTCGTCTCATAGTGAACAAATATTTTGAGAGAATCTCTGCGGCACAGTGGAACTTGTTAGCTGCAGGGACATGCGACTCAGACACAGAGGCAACAATGATTGATATGTTCACTGAAATTGTGCAGACACTCTCTGCACAAGTCCTGACACATGTCCTACCAATATTTCGGGAACGCATGTTCAGCAGTGCGTCTGATAAAAATGATGTTTTAATTTCAACTCAGCTGGGAGTCTCCATTGCTGATAGTTTTGCTGATGCGCTTCACGTCCCACAGGAAAAATGTGAGAGTGCAGCAAAACTGACAGAACTGCTGGAGATTGAGATTTCACAAAAGGTGAGTTCCCTTGTGTCTGTGGCCACCAGGGAATCTGTTTTGCCGGTAGAGCCTGCCATTTTTGTCTCTGGCTCCACGTTTGGTATAACAGCTCTTCGAGACATGGTGGCTCATGCCACCGCATGTCTGAAGAGATATTTAGGTAAACTGAACTCTCAGTGCCTGGCACTGTGCGGGCGGCCAAAAAGCAGAGCATTTTCCCAACATCGAGAGCACAGAATCTGTAGTACAGTACGCAGAAAGATGTAAATCATCTCAGAGTGTAAAATCTAATAGCTCTAAATTTAGAATAAAGACCCTAGAAATGGAAGAACCACAGAGACCTGAATCATGTGACAGCATAAAATCTAAAATCTCTGTCACCTCAATGACTGAAGCTGTGAGTGACATCCTCACCAAATGGTCCACTGATACATCGGACATCAAAGCAGAAACGGCAGAGCTTTGGTGTCTCCCAGCACCTCTCTAGACGCTCACCATCTAGCAGTTGAAATTGTTGATGATATAATTTACGACCTTCATTATCCCGACTCTGAAGATGTAGCCGAATGCAGTGAGAAGAGTACCTCACCAGGACCTCATTTTAATGTAGGGATAATACTGGACAAGGTGAAAGACTTTTGTGCCTCACATGCTGCACCTAGAGCACACAACACCAATATCAAGTTTTCCAAGTTTGTCAAAAAGCAGTTTGAAAAAACAGTGGCAGAGTTGAAGAGCTTATTTACAACAAATGACTCCAATTTCCTTGTGAGTCTCAAACAGAGGTCAGAAGAGAAAACATACGCTGAAAGCCCTTTACCAGAGTCCCTACGGCCCAAATCTGCTTGCAGTCATACCAGCAAAAGATCACTGACACGTGTGAGAAAAGTGAGTTCTTCTCCACTAGATTCTGAGTCTGTTAAAAATGAGGTAGAAACCTTGTGTGATAAATTAAACGTGACAAACAAACATTCAACAGATACCAGCAAAATACCTAAATACCTCATGTCCAGTGGCAAGATAAGGAACTTTGCAAAGGAACTGACTGATAAAATGTATGATCATGTGATGGATTGCAGGACATATCACCGTCCCTCAGTTCCACTTGGAAAAAGTCTCTCGGACTCTGTCATTTCTCAGCTCAGGAGGAGGGAACATGGCACTCAAGACCGCTTTTCTCCTGAAGTTATGTATGTCATGACAGAGGACGCAGTAGTAAAGTTCTTGCAGCAGGTGTTTCTCTGGATGGAAAACGAGCCATCATATAATACAACTCACAGTGATGAAGTGTCTGGTGTGCTAACTGACATAGAAGACCTTATCACAACAACCTTACAAGAAGGAAACATTGGGCCTGAGTCCCCTGAACCCAGCGACAGCCAGACAACAGCACCCTCTCATTCAAGTCATCTATCAGCTAATGATGTCACGCTGTCTCCAATCAGTGTTGATGATTGTGGTGGCTTGAATGTCAGGGTCCATGTTGATAACCGGCTTTTGATCAGATGCAAGCCCAGTGAGGATTCAGAAGTCGTATCTCCTGAGGTGACCAATGTGGTTACACCGGCCTCTTGGCCCTTTCCTTCAGTGCCTCACAACAGTCCGGTGTCAAGTGCTGAAAAGTCAAGTGAGAAACATTCATCCATGTCATTTTATATCCCACCTCCTGTAACAGAGGAGACGACCAAACCCAAATCCCTGTTGGACGATACCATCCTCCCCCGAGAGGATTCTCACATCATAGTGTACAAATATTTTGACAGACTCTCTGCAACACAGTGGACCTTGTTAGCTGCAGGGACATCCGACCTAGAAACAGAGGTAATACTGGCTGACATGTTCACTGAAATCGTACAGACACACTCTGCAGGTGTCCTGAGAAATATCCTACCGATGCTTCGTGAATGCATGCGCATGAGTGATTCTCAGGCTGATGTAAGTGAAGCCTTGGAAAACCTCAACATTCAACTCGGAAACTCCCTCATTGAAAGCTTTGCTGATGCTCTTCATGTCCCACTGGAAAAAATGTGCGAGTGCAGAAAAGCTGACAGACATTGTGGAGAGGGAGATTTCTCAGAAGGTGACCTCTCTTGCGTCTGTTGCCACCAAGAGTTCTGTTTTGCCAGAGAAGCCTGCTGTGTTTGTCTCTAGCGCCATGTCCAGCTCGACAGCTCTTCGTCACATGGTGTTACATGCTACCACATGTCTGAAGGAATTCTTAATGTTCCTGTGCTGTATTCCAAACAGAGCAGGCTTATCCTTATACACTAGGGTAGACTCTCCAATAGAAATCTTAGAGTCAGAAGAACCAGAGGGGTGTGAATCGTGTCCGAGCGTAAAATCCAAGATCTCTGTCATCTCAGCGACAAAAGCTGTGAGCGACATTCTCACCAAATGGTCCAGTGATACACCAGACATCAAAACAGAGGCTAACAATGATCCCATTCCTTTCAGCACCAGCCCGGATGCTCAGGTTATAGCAGCTGAATTGTCAACGATGTGATTAAAGGCCTGCATTCTCCTGACTTCAAAGATGTAGCTGGATGCAGTGACAAGAGTACCTCACCGAGACCTCATTCTAGTCTAAGTAGAACAGTGAGCAAGGTGAAAGACTTTTTTACCTCACAAGCCGGACATGAAAAAGACACGGCCAATACCAACCAAATATTTAGCAAACACAGCTTTTTCAACTTTGTCAAAAAACAGCATGACAAAATGGTGGGAGAGCTGAAGAGCGCGTTTACAAAAGAAGACGCTACCTACATTGTGAGTGTCGAACCGGCTTCAGAGAAAGGTGACCGTGCTGAAGCCATTTTACCAGCAGCTATTCCAAAATCCTCAAGGTCCAAATCCGCTTGCAGTCAGACCAGCGAAACAACAATGATCCATGTATTAAAGAAGTCTTCTCCAGTAGATTTTGAGACCATTAAAAATGATGTCGAAACCTTGTGTAATAATTTAAACCTGACAGGGAAACCTGCAACACACATCCAAAAAAAGCTGCACAACATCATGTCCAGTGGTGAGATCAGGAAGTTTTCAAAGGAACTGACTGATAAAATGTATGATCATTTGATGGATAGCAGGACATATGACCTTCCCGTACTTCCAATGGGAAAAAGTCTCTCAGATTCTGTCATCTCTCAGCGCAGGAGGGAGGACGCCACCACTCAGTTCCGCCTTTCTCCTGAAGTCCTGTATGTCATGACAGAGGACGCAGTAAGAAAGTTCTTGCAACATGTGTTTTTCTGGATGGAGAACGAGCCATCGCATAAGACAAGTGAGCGAGTGTCTGGTGCAGTAACCGACATCAAAGACCTAATTACCACCCTACAAGAAGAAATAAATGTCGGCAGGCCGGAGTCCCCTGAGGCCAGCAACAGCCAGACAATAGCACACTCTCACTCAAGTCAATTATCAGCTAATCATTCTGCACTGAAAGAAAACGTCAAGCCAGAGTCCCTTGAAGCCAGGGGTAGACAGATGATGTCCCCTGTGGCAGAGAGGACAGTGAACAACCTCATCTTGCTTTGCTTTACAGACTCCACCTGAAGGCCTCCAAGAAAAACCCAAATCGTCCGTGGCCTGAGGATGACTTTGATTCTGTCATCAGTCGTCTGACAGACAAGGCACTGGATGAGATCGACATCACTGACTCTACAGCAAGAAAAATCATTGAGAAGATAAGGAAAATCAACAAAGCCATGATTAAAGACCTTGCCCAGGAGTTTGGCCCCCCAAAACAGCTACTGAGGGTTGCAACTGAATCAAGCAATTCATCTTTTGATGATGCTGTTGTGAAATATCTCAAAATCCATCTGGATGCCCTCGTTAGTCCACCCCCAAGAAAGTCCGCAGTTGCCAGGTTCTTCTCAGCAGTGGGAAAAGCGATCACCAAGCCTTTCAGGTGGTGCATCACGGACAACAGCGATGACTGAATAACCACGTGCCCCCTTTTCACTGACCCCCACTTCTTTTAACATCTGGAAGTATCTGAAAATCTATCCAAACACCCTCCTCAATCAAGCCCCAAAGAAGTCCACAGTTGCCAGATTCCTCTTAGCAGAAGGAAAAGTTGCCACCAAGCCTCTCAGATGGTACATCATGGCCAGCTGTGTTGACTAAATAACGACTAAATCATTTAATGGAACAACAAACTGTCACACCTTCAATCTCATCTGACTTGTAGTAGGTCAAATGAGTCTGAGTTTGTGGCAAAGACCTTCAAAACTTCTTTCCTTCAACATGAATACCATTAACAGACCTTTCTCACAGTGGGCATTTTGACTTTAAAGTGGATGTGTTCCATTTAGGTATGTCAGTCAGCCACAGCTAAATCGAACACAATCACACTTGAGTTTGAAAAGACAAATTGTCCACTGTGAGAAACGTCCAGAGCCGCACGGCAGCTCAGTGTTTTAACACTGTGGTGTGAGGCCACAGTGTTAAAACACTGAGTCAGGGTTGGAGTCTCAGCCCCAATAGTCTCTAATCCCCCCATGTTGGCGTGGTTTTCTCCGGGTGCTCCGGTTTTTCCCACATTTCAACATTTGAAATAAAAAAAACAACACACAACCAAACAAACAAACAAACAAACACAGCAGCTCAGTGTTTTAAAACTGTGGCCTCACAGCAATAGTCAGGGCTGGATTCTCAGCCTAAATTGTTGCTGTATGGAGTCTCTATACTCCCTGTGTTGACGTGGTTTTCTCCCGGTGCTCCGGTTTTCCCACATTTCAACATTTGAAATAAAAAAAAAACCCCACCAAACAAACAAACATAGCAAATAAAAAATAAATTAAAAAAATAAATGACATCTAAGTCTCATTTTGGTCAAATTATAAATACTGAGTTGGTTCTAAAAAATGTGCATGTGTTTGTTAAGTGTGTGTCTCATTTTCAGCTCAATACAACAAAATGAGCTTCACAATAGCAGATGTAAATTTTGTCTGATAGAATTAACAAGAAGACCTTAAGTGTATTTGCCACTGCTAAAACTTTAAAACACTGAACTGAAGGGAAAAAAACCTTTTCTGAAGTTTTCTGGATTATAGGTTCACATTAAAAACACAACAGCAATTACTTCTATCACACAGAGAACTGTGTGGTGCATCATTGCATAAGACTAACATTTTCAGTCACACAACCATACAGAAAATTACTTAAAGTGTATTATTTAATAATATGTCAGATTTCTAAGCCTTCATCATTAGGCACCACATATGCTCAAACCGTCTCATGAGGAGCTCCAGGGAGCTCTCACCCTGCTTCCTGCACTGTAAAATCTAAAAAGTTTGGTGTATTAAAAAAAACTTGTGCAAACTCATTGCCTCAAAAAAATTAAGTAAAGTAAACTTGAGATTTCAAAGTAAAAATAACTTACCTATTTTGAGTCCACAATACTTAGTCTAAGTATTGTGGACTCAAAATACACAAGTTAGTCTAACTTGTGTATTTTGAGTTTAATACTTAAACTAATTTAATTGTAATTGCACAATAGTTATACTACCTTGTGTATTTTAAGTCCACAATACTGAGACTAACTTGTTTACTTGAGTGTGCAAAACTCATATCAACACTTGTGTATCTATTAAGATGCTGTACTCTTTGCTGACGGTGCTGGTCAGATAACCAGCTACATAAGGTAATACTGTGAACTGAACATCCATCATCCCCAAACCCCCGACTCAGTTTCTCATCAGATCCACACCAATGCAGTCGCAGACCTGTTTTCTTGTTTTGAACTTAGAATGGCGAGTTTTGCCAAAAGGTGAGGAATTTACATAAAGTGCTCAAAGTCCTGGGTTGTACATTTTTATCCTTGTTAGCCAAGTTGCAACAGTATAACCACATGTTGTCGGTGATATAACGACATGTAAGTTATCCCTAACCAGCAAGCACATAAACCTGGCCTTGAATCTCTACAAGACAGCATAAAATGATTTGTTCATCAAATCAGTGTAGCAAACACAAGAATCGTGGTAATGCTGATAAGAACGGCCACTGCTGTTGAAAGGATGTCCACCCACAGTTGGGCGTGTCCAGGCACCTTTCAGAGTAAGGTGATGGGCCAAGAGAATGTTGAAAAAAGCAGCGCCACACAGTGGCAGAGGAAGCAGATCCTTCACGTTCTCTTTGCTTAAAAGATGTCCACTGAAAATGTTCAAAAACAAGTCAAAGAAAAGTAATAAACAAGATTGACCATTCACATGTAAAACAGTATTATAATGCCTTAAGACAAGTGGCATGATATTCACAATCATTTTTTATTATTAGGATGTGAAATAAAAGGGCAAAAGCAGATGCCAAATCTTTCTGATTAATTGATGAACTGATCATTTTAGCTGCACTTGGTTTAGTTTATGACAAAACATGATCATTTATAAGTTCTTACAGTATTGTGCATACAAAATGTTTAATTTGTTAACTACATTTGTTAACTACACTGTTGCCTACTTAAAAAACTTAATCTGTGGGATACTTAAGTACAAGAGTAATGTACTTAGTTACATTTCACCACTGAAAAAAGCATAACTTTATGCTTTGATGCTTAGATGAAAGATACGAACATAATTGACATCATATTAGCAATAAAACAAGCACTGACTGTTCCGCTTACTGTCCAACGTATTGGTTAGCAGTCTAAAAGAATCTTTCGTACTCTGATGGTGAATATAAGAATCCTTTCATCAACATAGTGAACGCGTTTCACCTTAGATTTCTGTGGATTACCAACCAATACCTTGGACATCCATCACTTAATCAGTCAGTGTTTTTGTTATGTTATGAACAGTGTTGGGGAAAGGGACTCCTGAAGTCTGGGATGGGCATGGTTTCTACACTGTAAAACACGCTGCAATAGATTTTTGAGTTTTGAATGCAACTCAAATTCTTAAGTTTTGAAATAAACTTTAAAAAGTTTTGTATTGAGATCATTAATTTTCTTCTTCAGATAAACTTGAATCTTGAGAGTTTTAGAAACTAAAAAGAAATCAAAAATTGGTCACAGTGAGCTGCAAGCCAACATTTACTTTCACTTCAGTGAATTTACTCAATAAACACGGTATTTTGAGTTTCTAAAATTCAAAGCGTTAAGTTTATTTAAAAGAAAAAGTAAACTATATTTTGAGTTTTCTCAAGTTTTCTGTTTTTAGTGTGTAGCAGTGCACACTTCAATGAGCTCCCTGACCATTTCAGCCTGTGCCCTAAGTTCACAAAAGAAGTTGGACTAAGTGGCAAAGTGTGGTTCAGCTTTATTTCTAAAGCTTGTAAAATCTGGCAAACTGGGCTGAATAATACACAAATACAGTATGAGATCAGTTTATTTGATGTTTGTAGGCCTGTCTGGGAGAGATACACTGATGTCAGAATACAGACCACCAACATCTTAGTGTGTCTTTGTTGCTGGACATAATTTAGTTCATCTTGTCAGTATATTTTAGCACTGGGGTCAGGGGTGTAGTGTAGCGTAAACCCAAGTAACAGCAGTACAGTAAGTAACAGCATAGAATCAGGGGTGGGCAATTATTTTTCATGGGTGTCACATGAGAAATTGATCAGGCTGCTGTGGGCCAGACACAAATGATGTGAGGCCCTAATAATAGTCAGATCTCTAATAATGGAATAGAAGCATAGAAGTGTTCTACATAGGACGATTCTACTGTTGGTCACCCTCTCTGAGGGCCATGTGATGAATTGTGGGCTAATATTTTGTTGGCAATGTCCGAAGCTTGTTTTACAGTGTACCATGATGGCTGCATACAAGTTGCAATGATAGCAGCAGCAAAAGTAGAAGAACAACATAAACAACATAGATGAACAGCACCGAGTGAATGAAGTTACAGTTACAGAACTCAGAAATAAATTCAAGTCAATATTTGTAGTGAACAAAAATATAGATCAGATGCTGTCAAAGGAATTAGAATGAGTACGTTTTAAGAGCAGTTTTAAATTTTGTAACGGAGTCCAGTGTACGGATATGATGGGGAAGGGAGTTCCAGAGTTTGGGTGCAGTAGCATGAGAGAAGGTCCTGGAACCCACTGTGCTGAGGTTAAGGGTTGGTGCCGTCAGTAGATCTGCTGATGAGGACCGTAGGGGGTGAGAGGGAGTGTAAGTGTGCAGGAAGTCTGTGAGACAAACAGGTGAAAGTTAGTTATGCAGGGCTCTGAAAGTCAACAGAGGGATTTTGAAGTCGATGCGTTGTGATTTAGGGAGCCGGTGTGATTGAATAAGCAGAGGAGTTATATGTTCATAGGGTTTTGTACGTGTAATGATCTGTGCTGCAGAGTTTTGGATGACTTGGAGTCAGTGAATGACTTTGTTGGTGTTGCCAGTGAGGACTGCGTTGCAGTAATCGATGCGTGATGTGATCAGGGCATTGACAAGAACTTTGTGGAGTGCTGTGTTAAGGCAGGGCGTACAGTCTCCTTAATGTTTAATCTTGAGGTTCAGGCAAAGAGGTTCATGAACAGCTTTTTAGGCTGCATGTTTATCAGGAAAGTGTCCCTGACTCTATCTCCCTCTTTTCTGTCATGTCCTTAAATTAAAGGCATAAAAGCCCCCCAAAATATATTTTTAAAAAGTATGGTTGTCAAATTCAATTACAGTCATAAACCATCTTCAGCCCCAACTCCAAAAAAGCTGGGAAACAGTGTAAAATATAAATAAAAACAAAAGCAATGATTTGCAAAAACTTTTGGACAAGTATTTAATTGAATATAGAACAAAGACAAGCAACACATTCCAAAAAAGTCGTGACAGCAGCATGTTTACCACTGTGATACATCAGCTTTTCTTTTAACAACACTCACTCAGTGTTTGTGAACTGAGGACACTAATTGTTGAAGTTTTGAAAGTGAAATTCTTTCATTCTTGCTTGATATATGACTTCAGGTGCTCAACAGTCCGGGGTCTCTGTTGTTGTATTGTGTGCTTCATAATGCACCACATATTTTAAATGGGAGACAGGTCTGGACTGCAGGCAGGTCAGTCTAGTACCTGAACTCTTTTACTACGAAGACACACTGTTGGAACACGTGCACAATGTGTCTTTATTGTCTCGCAGGAACATCTCAGAAAAAGACATTTGGCAGCAAATGTTGCTCCAAGACCGGTATGTACCTGTCTGCATTAATGGTGCCTTTACAGGTTACAGTTACCCATGATGCCATGGGCAAGGACACATCCTCATACCATCACAGATGCAGGCTTTTAAAGCTGGGACTGGTAACAATCTGGATGGTCCTTTTCCTCTGTAGCCTGGAGGACACGACGTCCACGATTTGTGAAAACAGTGAATTGTGCTCCTTAAATACCCGATCATGATACTGTCACCTGTTGTTTACCTGAACGTTCCAAACAGGTGATTTTTTTTTGAGCATTCCATGACTTCCCCAGTCGTTTGCTGCTCCTGTCCCAACTGTTTTGAAATGTTTTGCAGGCATCAAATTCAGAATCAGTCTGTATTTACAAAAAAAAACCAGCAGTTAATCAGTGTGAACATTGAATATCTTGTCTTTGTGCTGCAGTCAGCTGAATACAAGTTGAAAAGTATTTGCAAATCATTGCATTCTGCTTTTATTTACATTTTACACAACATCCCAACTTTTTGGAATAGGGGTTTGTAAATTAGCTGCTGTACATATTTACATCACAAAAACTAGACAAATATCGCCAAAACAACTCTAAACTATATTATTAATATTACGAATAATGTACCAGCTGCCCTCAGTGGTTGGGAAAGCACCTACTGTCAACTACACAAAGAGCCACAGGTTGCTAATCTCGGTAAACTTCCTACAGAGCATACCTTCATGCATTCTGTTTACCCCCCAAACCAGGATGTTTTTTGTTTAAATCAGAACGTCAGCAGAGAGTGAAAGCAAACAGAAATGTAACTCATCTCTCAAGGAATTAAAAATAATTTTTTATCCATTTGTTTCCTTGTGTTGCATCAGTAATGTTCACGTGTAGGGCTCAGGTTCATTATAAAAGCTGATTCTTGAAAGCAGAGGCATTGTATGCTCCACCTTTGAATTCTGTCGCTCCGCAGAACGACAAGACAACAATGACGACACCAGGTACTGTAAGGCTAATATTACTGCATGAGAAGTTTATCAGATATTTGTAACTGAATGCTTGAAATCATTGTTTTAATGCAGATTTCTTGCTATCACAAGAAAATGATTTTCAGTTGATCAGTCCTCATAATGTAAGCCAAGGTGTAAATGTGAAATTTTTTTTTTCAAGAAAACTACACATTTATGAATCCTCCCCGACAGCCACGTCAGTACTGGCTGATTTCAGATGAGTCAGACGCTCATTTTCAAGTTCTCCATGACTGACCCATGATCTACAGAAAATTTAAGTTTTTTTCTTGTGATAAATTATCTCAAGAAATCTGCCTTTTGTTTTCATGAGATGACGAGATAAATGAAGCAGTTATCACGAGAAAATGAGCTCTGCTATCTTGAGAAATAATTAACTTGAAAAAAACAATTGCCAGCATGGCCATTTTCCATAATAAATGACTGAATTTTTTTTTTTTTTTTAATCCTCTGTTTTCTACACTTAAAGTGGAATGTCCTCCTCCTCCTCCTGTCTCCTTCACACTGAATATAAAGAACACAGTGGAGCCACAACCGGTTAAATCTTTCAGTGTTTCGACAAAAAGTGGTCAGAGCCTCCTTCAGGCACTGCAAGAATACCAGGAAGCTAATCAAGGCTTTTCGTAAGTTATTCAATAAGCCTCATGTTTCTTTTTTATTGTAAGATAAATCAAATTCAAGGGTGCCCCTGGTTCAAGATGGCAGAGGTTTGGACACATAAATTACAACCCTTGTGTTTTGTCCCATGTGCCGTGAGGTAGGGCTCTGTGACTCTCATGTGTGTCGGCGAACATTTTTGGCAGCTTTTGTGAGACTGCGTTGTCCCTGCAGTTTTCAGACCAAGGTCGTCCCCACCAGTGGACCGTATGTGGTGCAAGTGAAGTGGAATGGAAAAGACGTAAAAAGTGGAGAAAACATTTTCTGGGAGACACTTCTCTACAATGAAGGAAAGAAAGAAGCCAAACCTATCAGTAAGTCAAACTCTAAACATATTGTGTAAATAAATAAATAAACAGACACTCAGCGGTCAATTACAGTATTCTATAGTCTCTAATTTCTTCATTACAGACTGTTGCTATAAAGAATAGGCTGTTGCTATGTACATAGACTCTGGAGGAGCAATAAAATCATTTTTAAATCAACAAAATCCTTTTCATAATCAATGTTTAGTGTCAGTTTATTAATTTATTTTGTAAGTAACCATGTAGTAAGTGAGATAATGTACAGTGAGGAGGTCATTATTGTGAAATAAACCACTTCAGAGTTCCTTTGAGTTAAATTTACTTACTGCCTCTGGCAAATGGGACAAATATGATGAAAACTTGCATTTTTGCTGTGCCAGCTGCTGACAAGTTCATCACATTATGTTGATTTTTATTGATTACATCTACTGATCTGTGTGTTTGATCTCTTTCACAGGCCTTTGCTACAAGCTTTGTGATGGTGACAGCGTGTACTTGAGGTTTTCTTTCTTCTAAGATGCAGCAAGAATGTCTGACATGCAACATATTACAGATAAAAAGCCTAAGATGTGATGATGTCTAACACTGTAAATGTGATGAATTTTGACCAGAATTGGAGTGGCAACAGGAAGAAGCAATAAATGATGAGAGCATATTTCTGTCTCTCTGTCTGTCTTATTGTCTTCTCTCTCACATCAGGATACACACTGACAATACAAGTCTGTTTTGTATCATTTACCTTTTAATAGACACACCTATACAACATGTACATTTTCCTCGAATTGGCTTAAGTATGTATGTGTAAAAACTAGGGTTGCAAGTTGTAAGCTCTTTCCTTAATCGATCATTGGTTAAATTAACAATCAATCGATTGATTGTTCTTGCAAAGTCTGCATGTACCAAACAAAACCAAATGTATTTTTCCCCTCAATCAAAGTTTTATTTCCAGCATCACATACACCCTTAGAAATAAAGGTGCTAACTAGAACCATGTAGGGGTTTTTGGCTTGTCCCCCGTAGGAGAACCATTTTCCTTTTATAGAAGTTCACTTGGAACCCTTTCAAACAGTTCTACCCAGAACCAAACATAAAAGGTTATATCTAGAACCATCTGTGCAAGGTTTCACCCAGAACCCCCTGCGAGAGGTTCAACACATTTATGGTGCAGCGGTTCAACCTAAAACCCTCTAAAGGTTCTATCCAGAACTTTTCCATCTTTGCTTCTAACAGGAACCCAAACAGGTGCTTCAACTGAGAACCTTTTTGTATCCCAAGGGTTTTATTTAGAACCCAACCAAGGGCTTCAACCAAGAACCTTTTTATTTAAGGCTTTTATCTAGAATCAACCCAGGGGGTTCTACCAAGAAATGTTTTATATTATGGTAGAAAGAACCCTTGACAAACCTGCAAGGATTTCAACAAGCTTTGAAGAACACTTCCTTCTAAAAAGGTTATTTGGTTCTTCTTCTTAATGGAACCCTTATTAGTTTTTTCAAAGAACCCTTGACAAACCCTTTCTCCCAAAAAAGAGTTCTTCAGAAGAAAGGTGTTCTGAGTAGAATCAAAGCCCATCAGGAAGAACCCTTTTGGAACCCTTATTTGTGAGAGTGCAGCCTATTAAACATATTTCAGATGTTTATTTGTTGGTAGATTGATCATTTAAAATTTAACTGATCAAATTCTTAATGACTGATTAATCGATCATCAATAAATTGTTATCATCCCTAGTAATAATCCATCCATCCATCTTCAACCGCTTATCTGAAATCGGGTTGCAGAGGTAACATTCCAGCAGGAGAACCCAGACTTCCCTCTCCCCGGCTACATTAGCCAGCTCTGACTGGAGGATCCCGAGGTGTTCCCAGGCCAGGACAGAGATCCCTAGTAATAACAAATACATAATCATAAATGTATAAACATATATTTTACAAAAAGATTTCAATTTAATTGAAATAAACTGAGTGGATTAAACTGGAAATGTGTGATTTGCATCAGAACTCAGAGAATTCTTCATGAAAGTGTAATAATCGATTTGAACATCAGAGATCCAAAACACTCAAACACATACATTATACATTTCAGTGGACTTCAGTGTAGCTGCTTCTCTTTCAGTCTGCAGAGTTCAGTCCTGATTTTCTGACATCCTTGAGGATTCAGTTCTCTGAAGCTGCCACATGGTGACAGCACTGAGCTACACAGCTGCTGTCATTCACTCAGTGTGGAAAACCCCTCCTGAAGTTCACAGAAATGTAATTTATTGTTCCATTTTAATTTGTAAAATAATTAAGAATCTACAAACCTACAAAATGTTTAAGAGAGTTATGATAGTTTAGATAGTTGTTAGATAGATTGATAGATAGATGTAAAGTTTGCTGAAATATGTTCACAGTCTTTAACACAGTGGTACAGTGTTGCCTGAAGGTGACGTCCCAAACAGACTCATGGAAAGAGTTAATTTTGTCATGTTTTTCAATTTCAGGTGGCATAAATTTGACACGAGGCAACTGAATATTTTCCATTACTACTGTAATAAATTTTCTTCAGATTTTAAACAAAAAAAAATCCTTTTTTCCCCCCATGTTTTACCTTTATGCTACAGTGTTGCTACAAGGTAACACACCTTGAATCAGTCCCTCCAGGAAGCTGCGATGTTGCGATCGCAGCAGTTCACGCAAATTCAACCAATCTCTGTGAACTCTGTGCAACCTTGCAATTTTGTCCAAATTCCACAACTTTTCTGCAAATTTGACCAATCACTGTTGCTTCCTTATTGCATTCATAACTGAGAAAGAACTCCAAAAAGATTCTGCTTCTTTGTTAAGTACTCCCCTGGTGCACTTCTTTATTTACAAATAATGATTCATTGTCACAGAGCTCGAGAGCTCACAGAGTTTGGCTTTCGAGGTGGGCTATTATTTTTAATTGAGGACAAAGAAATGTCTCTTTTTAAATAGTTTTGCACTCAGACTTTTGTATAAATTGCAGGTTTGTACGGGTGCTGCAAATGCTTGAAAACACTTGAATTTTGATGTTTTCAAGGTTTGAAAAGTGTTTGGATTTTGGATAAAGTGCTTGAAACTGCTTGAAATTGTAATCACATTACTTTCATGATAAATTGCTGCGTGACTGTATTAGTTAGTTAACTTTTTAGATTAAGAAATAAAATAAGTCAGATATTTGCTGAGCCAGATTTTGTAGGAAGTTAATGATTAATAATTTATCAATTTATTGCCAATAAGAATTTAACCGGTTGAACATGTATTAATTGATAATTAATCAATAGTCTAGAAAAGGCATTAATTGCACCTTATTTGACATTGTTTTGTCTGACGGAGCCATTCATTGTATAAAGAAACTTAAAATTAAATTTAAAATAATAAAAAAAACAGGAAATAAAAAAAGAAAAAAATGTGCACTTTATATCTTATTCATTATTAATGATTAATCAATCAATTGTTTGGATTTTCAACCATCAGTTAAGTGAAATGCACAAAATTCACAACCTTCACAGAATGCCAAGTCTACTTATTAACAGTGTCACATTTTGAAACATTAAACTTTGTGTCACAAAACATCATTTTGGTTGATAACAGCACAATAACATCTGATTTAAAGAAAGAAAGAAAGAAATCTATTTATATAGCACTTTTCACAGACATAAGTCACAAAGTGCTTTACACAACATTTAAAAACAAATACAAAAGAGGAAACAAGGAGTAATAATTAAGATGAAAGCCTAATAAGAAAATATATATTATATTATAAATATACAATGTGACTGTACACTAAGAACATAAGATGCAGACCTTGTGGATAAACCTGTCTAAACAGGTGAAAACGTGATGAAGAGGTGAAATAATCATTTTGTAACTAAATATGTCAAGTACCAGCTGGAAAAGCTTGAAAATGCACCTTGAGAAGTGCTAGAATTTGACTTTAGAAAAGTATCAAGTATCGACCCTGAAATTGTGATTTTTAGTTAAGTCCTGTGTGTTTTTTGCCTCTCCCTGCACTGTATGTCATTTGTCATCTTTTGTGTTTTAGTTGTACAAATAGAACTAAAATAAACCAAACAAACAGGCTATATAAGATCACACTACTTCCACTACCAGCTGAACTCCCCGTCCCCTCTGTACTGATGCATCAATCACCCTGTGCAGCCACACCAGGAAACAAGGAAACAGCCTATGAGTGAGACAGGATCAGCATTGTCACCATGTAACAATATACATGTCCCCCTGCTCTCCCCAGTGGCTGGGGAAGCACCTACTATAAACTACACAAAGACCTACACATCACGTATTTCCTTCAGAACATCAACACAGATGTTTGTTGATAAAATCAAAACCACAGCAGAAAGTAATCACACAACAGTTGCTGACTCCTCCCTAAAGGAATGAAAACTATTTTTCCATTTGCTTCCTTGTGTCAGTCAGCAATGTTAACATATGGGGGTTTATTATAAAAGCCTGAGTCATGAGGGCAGTGATAATGTACGTCCCACCTTTGACTTCTGTTGCTCTGCAGAACAAGACAACAATGTCGACTGAGTCAGGTAAAGTAAATAATACTGCATGAAATGTTTATCAATGCAATATGAGATATTTGAAACAGTATTTAGCCACTAATGACTTGAAATTCTTTCTTTTTTTTTCTTCTACAGATCAGCTTGAATGCGTTATAATCTCCTTCAAACTACATATAAAGAAATCAAAGGAGCCAGGACGCATTCAAACGTTCACTGTTTTGACAAGGAGTGGTCAGACCCTCCTTCAGGCACTGCAGAAATGCCAGAAAACCAATCCTAACAAGTTTAGGTAAGTTATTCAGTGAAATTTATTTAATTCACAATAATATTTGTAAGCCTCAGATGCATGTTTTTTTTTCCTTTATCAGTTTTTCACAGTTGCTAAGACACATTTCTTGAAACCTTCCAACCTTTTCACAGAACTCTAAACACAAAACCAAATATTCAAACTACATTCACAAAACCTCTGACTCTTCTGGCAAAATCAAACATTGCTTTCAGTTTCTACACACAGACAGTCATGCTAGAACCACTGCTGAGCAGTCAGTACACACATCAACAGAAAATGGAAAACACAGTGTCAGCACATGTAGTAAAAATATTTTAATTTGTTTAAATGCATTTTAAAAGTATATAAAAAAAATGCATATTCACAGCTTAATACAGAAATATTTTATATTAATAGTGTGTGTACAGTAATACATTAACAGATTTACAGTTTTTCACAATGGCTAAAACACTAAACCCCATTCTTTGGACCAAATGCTCAGAGCTCTAAACCCATTTAATAAATAATTCACTCTTTTGGCAAAACTTTGCAAAACACTTGTGTTGCCAAATGGTGAACACAGGCGACAGAAGCAGAGCACAACTGCAACGCAACTGTCATTTACACATAACGGCTCAAAACTGTTCACACTTGTCTCTAATGATGTGAATTACAGTTTTTCACTGTTATTTACACACTAAAATCGGAACTTTAAATGTAGTCGTTGAAATCTGAAACTCATGCACTGAATCCTTAAACCAAGCCTGCAACACTGCAGCGCAGTTTCTGCCTCACACTCAGTTTTCAGTTCTGTGTAAATCACACTTTTTTTTTTGCAAAACACTACACACGGTTTTCTACAGAGACACAACATTTAAAATTACAGTAAAATCTCGTTTTTCTTCAGAAACACCGATCACAATGCCCAGCTTTACTTAGCAACATTTACTGCTAGTAACCAGCGTTTCATGTCGTTAATGCCTGCACGGTCTGTGGCTGAAACCCACACACCAGGAAAAATATCAAGTGACTTGTCCTGCAGTGACAGACTTGGAGTTTTGTCTTGTCTTCATCTGACAAAACTTGCAAGGGAGAATGTTGTTTGTGATGTGGATGAAGTGCTCTGAACTGCCTCAGTACAAACACAGGAAACTGAGGCAGAATGAATCTGTAAGTAATTAATCTATTACTTAAAGTACTCACAGTATGCAGTATCTTCTGTACTAACCTGTGAATATGCATTTTTACATATATTTTTGAAAATTCAAAATGTGATTGGCGTTGCTCTCCAAAGGAACACAAGAGATTTTACAGTAATTTTGAATGTTGTGTCTCTTTAGAAACCTGTGTGCAGTGTTTTGCAAAAAGTGTGATTTATGTAGAATTAAAAACTGAGTGTGAGGCAGAAACTGTGCTGCAGTGTTGCAGGTTTGGTTGAAGGATTCAGGACATGAGTTTCAGATTTCAGTGACTGTATTTCAAGTTCCAATTTTGGTGTGTAAACGACTGTGAAAAACTGTAATTCACATTGTTAGAAACAAGTATGAACAGTTTTGAGTCATTGTGTGTAAATGTTGACACTTGTGTTGCAGTTGTGTTCAGCATCTGTTGCCTGTGTTCAACATTTTGCAACACAAGTGTTTTGCAGAGTTTTGCCTAAAGAGTGGATGATTTTTTAAATGGGTTTAGAGCTCTGAGCATTTGGTCCAGAGAATGGGGATTAGTGTTTTAGCACTAATTGTAAGATAAATCAAATGGAATCAATCATGTGATCGTTTGGGGTCACAGTGCAGGTTAAACTTCCTTCAGTTTCATCCACTATCATACAATATTTTACATGTTTTTATTATGTAGAGACATTTACAGCTAAATGACAACTTGCAGCTTAGTACTGATTTATTACATTATATATCAGATGAATAAAGTGTGTCATCAGTAACGCTGATCCATCCTTTCACTTCTATGCATAATACACACTCACCAGTCTGAGCAGTAAACACTTACCAGCAGCTCAACACTGAGACTCATACGTGTCAGCGACATTTTTGCAGCTTTAATGAGACCGTGTTCTCTCTGCAGTTTTCACACAGAGGACGTCCCCACCAGTGGACCGTATGTGGTGGAAGTGATGTGGGATGGAAAAACTGTGGAAAATGGAAAAAAACACATTCTGGGAAACACTTCTCTATGATGACGCAAACGAAGACGTCAAACCTATCAGTAAGTTGAAGGTAAAACATATTGTTCCAAAAAAAAAAAAAAACAAACAGAGGCAGCACTGTTCTGAGGGCAGAAATAATCTGACTGGGAGCAACATAACAAACACAGAAGCACCACTAATAAGACTGATGCAGATATAAGGTAAAAGAAGAGAGAGCAGATGAGGCTCCTGCCACTACCTGCACACCCAGCCATACTTATTTATCCAGGTTTATATGGTTGATTATGGAGGAGCAGTCATGTACCCAGGTATGAGGACAGTGTTGTCTCTGTACTCCAACATATTGGATTTGAAATTAATCAATGACTAATTAATTCATTTCAGGGCATCTTATATCACATTAGATGAATAGTGCAGACATGCTTTTTTCACAGTCTCCCAGTTGTAATGCTGTAGATGCTGTTAGCACACATGTGCAAAGAGGCAACAGTGCTATTTGCACCTGGGATGTACATATATTGTATATTGTATTACAGGACTAATAATGAGCTGAACATTATGATGTCACAGTGAAGTTGACCTTTGACCTTTTGGAAATAAAATGTTATCACCTCATCATTTTATCCAATTAGACATTTGTGTGTAATTTTGTCATAATTATCAAATGAAATTTTTAGTTATGGACAAAAATGTGTTTAGTGAGGTCACCGTGACCTTGACCTTTGTTCACCAAAATCTAAACAGTTCACTCCCGAGTCCAAATGGATGCTCGAACTAAGTTTGAAGAAACTCCCTCAAGGCGTTCTTGAGATATCATGTTCAGAAGAATGGGAGGACCTGAAAACAGTATGCCTCCAGCCATAAAACCATCAAGACATAAAAATCATAAAAAGGGTTTTCAAGAATTCTGAATGACAGAGATCCTTCAGTATACAGTCATGACTGTGCATGAAAAAATTTAGGCTGAATAGTCAAGTAGTATGCAAGATTAACTACAGACAAGCTGCAGGTCCAGTGATCACACACTTACGTGCGCACTCACTCACTCACAGATACAATTGCACAACAAAAAGGGCTTAAGTTAATAGCATAAGGGAAATTTCAAATTCACAGTGCTGAAGTACAGAGCCTAAACAGCACAATGCATTTTATAATATATGTATTTACATATTTAAATACTCAATCCTGATTGGTCAGTTGCAGTACTCTAGAGTCTGTTATTTATTTATAGCAGACCGGCGCTATGTATAACAGACTGTTGCTATGGACACAGTTCTGATCATAGACTCTGGAGGAGCAATAAAATCATTTTTAAATCAACAAACTCCTTTTTAAAATCAATATTTTGTGTCAGTTTATTGGTTTATTTTGGTAAGAAACCATGTAATATGTGAGATAATGTACAGTGAGCAGGTCAGGTTTATTGAAATAAACCTGACCTGACCTTCACCGTGTCAGGGTTCATTTCACAATAATGACCTGCTCACTGTACATTGTCTCTCACATATGTTTCTATTTTCACCAGAGTTCCTTTTGTATAACTTTACTTCGAATAATAACTTTAGCTAGGTTAATTCATGACAACTGCCTTTGACAAATGTCACAAACATGATTAAAAACATGCATTTTTTTCCTCAAGCTGCTGACAAGTTAATCACATTGTGTTGATTTTTATTGACTAAATCTCCTGATCTGTGTTTTTAATCTCTTTCGCAGGCCTTTGCCACAGGGTTTGTGACGGTGACAACGTGTACCTGAGGTTTTCTCACTTCTAAGATGCTGCATGAATATCTGAAATACAACATACAGACAATAAAGAGTCTAAGCTGTACTTTACATTACTGTGTTAATGTGATGAATTTTGACCAGAATTGGAGTTGCAAGAAGAAGCAATAAATGATGAGAGCATATTTTTGTCTCTCTGTCTGTCTTATTGTCCTCTCACTCACATCAGGATATGATGTATGACTGACTATACAAATCTGTTTTGTATCATTAGAGCCAGTTTTCTCAAAGTTTTGATGACTGAGTGCCAATTTAAGGAGCCAGCATTAAAACTCTCTTTTTAGTAACGTAAATAGAGAGTAGACTTTCAATTTACTTTTTATGTACTTATAGATATACTTAACAAAATTATTCTTAAGTACATTTTGCTTATTCTGAATAGTATACAGAAAAGTCTTAAGTGTATTTGGCTTATACTTATATTTAATCTTTTGATCCAGGTATACTTATGAAAAGTATAATTAAGTATTCTTGTCTTATACAGAAAGTTTTATTATACTTGGCTATTTAAACACTTCTTTGTTTCAAACACATACTGTCTTCTTTGAGGTGGTATTCCAGCATATGATGACAGACTATCTGATGTTTGTAGGCAGCCAGGGGCTGATTTCAGAGAAGCTCTTGCATGACACAAATTCTAATATCAACCCCCCCTAAAGACTGTGCACATACTGTTCGGGGTTTTTTTGTTTGTTTGTTTGTTTTTTGTTTGTTATGTTGGCATCCAGTGCAAAACTTATTTGTTTGAAATTTTTGATTTATGAAGAAAACAGTGTTTCTTAATCCTGAGTCTTGTGATTTTTTATGTGTTGTCTGGTGGTGATATGAGTTAAATTCACATCGACTTAAGTTACAGTTCAAGTGTATTCAAGTATAGACAATAATATTTAAAATTAGTATACTTGAAGTGCTAAAAATAATAATTAATAGTAAACTATAAGCATGATGTTAAGTTCACTTACAGAAAACTTACAAGTATACTTGCAGTATAAAAAGTATTAGTTCTTGAAAGTATACTCTCATAAGGTTTATAGTAATCTAACAGCATACCCATAAGTTAACTTGTAATATATTCACAGTATAGTTGCAGTACAAAATAAAGTTTAGATATAAACTAGTTTTATACTCAAAATTTACTGCTGTCACATGTAAAGTATACTTTACGTATACGTTCATAATTACAAAATGAACTTGAAGTATATAACTAGTAAACTAACAGTATACCTCAAATTTCACCTGCAGTATAGTTTGCAGTATAGTTGCAGTACAAAATAAAACTTAGATGTAAACTAAGTTTTATTTTACTTTTAGACCTCAAGTATACTTTTGTAAACTAAAAGGTGGGTTAATTTAGTCCCAAGAAGTATTTAAGTAATACACTTACAAGTATATTACTAGTACTAGATATTAGTATACTTAATAAATAAAGTATACTTGGGAAATATATTTGAACTTCTACTGAATTTTATTTGTTTAAATGTACTTTTTTCATGTCCTAATTATTCCCTGGCACTTTGTTTCATCTTTGTGCTCCTTCAAATTGTTTATATGTTAAAGTTGTTATCAGTGAAGTTGAAAAAAAAAATCATTCCAATGAATCTGATAAAAGCATAATGATGGAAAAGCCAGCAAAACAAATCACTGCAATTGTCCAACAGTAAGCAATAAAAATAGTAAAAGCAGAGCTACATACAGTAAGAATGACATGAAATTAAAAAATTAAATTAAACTTGTTCAATGTACATGTAAGATTTGTGAGGTCAGCTTACATTCACGTGCTTCTCAGAAGGCCCAATTTTGGTGCGTTCATGAGCTTTTAAGTCTAAACTGGAAACCAAATGAATGCTAATAATAGCAGAGGGTATTAATTAGGGCCTGAGCACCGACCTCAGTGCGAGGACCCTATTGTTTTTACTGTGATCATTATTATTATTATTTATGCGAATAAATCGCTTATTTGGGGGCTTTAACATATTCAAAAACTCCCCAAATTTGGTGGACGCATCAGTTGCGGTGAAAATTCTCGTGTTTTAAGGTTGTTGACAGTGGGCGGGGCAAAATAGCATTCACATGAAACAGGAAATTGCTATAATCAAATATATTCATCAAATATATTATTGTAATATTCTAAAAACTTGTTGAAATTTCCAAATAAAATGTAAAAAAAAATTGCCAACACACGCACACACGCACGCACGTGCGCCAGCAGTCGTCATGGAAACAGAATGATGGCCAGGTATATAAGGGCCTGCAGACCGTTCTACTGTCCCCTTTTCACTTGGATTTTGGCGAGTTGACCTGTTGACCTGCTGCAAACCCCGAACAGTGGAAAGATCTCAAACCCTGCTGGAGATCTCTCTCAGAAGGATTTAACTGGAAAGCGGATCTTGTTGGAAAAACCCAACTCTTGGATTTTACTAGATTATTGTGGACAACTGCTGAGCCTGAAGATGGCCCCCGGAGGACCACCGTTGGACGACGAGGGACACGTGCTTCGCTGGGAGGATGCCCCAGACGTTCAAGGTAAGACAGTTTTTAGATTTAACGTTATTTGATTGTTTTACTTCTAACTAACGTTGAATTAACTGTTAAAACCATTACAAGCTTATCAGCACATCAGTCAGTGTAATTTGTTGAATTTTAAGTTGGACAGTTCACGTCATGTTAATGGGCCTGTTGAATTTGGTGAAAACAGACTTTCCGTCGATGATTTCTTGGTGTAAAATGATCATTTCTGGATGGAATGTCCGAAATGTCCCGGGACAGGTGTGGAGTGTGTTAATTATTACTGTGGTTGTTTGAAAACTTATTATTTTGGTTTGAAGGCACAAATTTATCAAAAAATTTGCATCGAAATGAGAGAAATAAAGATGGCGACCGGGTCGAATTTTAAAAAATATTAAAATATGTTTTGCTTGCGCTCCCATGGAGACGATGGAACTTTTAGCTCCGGGCGTCGGGACGTCAGGACGCACGGGTGGAATCAAAGCAGGACGCATTCTGTGTGTCCCTGAAAAGTTCCCCGCGTGGAAATGTGTCCAATGTGTTGAATTAAGTTTTTTATGAACTTAAAACTGCTCTGTGTGGCCTGGTGGCTTAGAACTTGAAGCTCGTGCTGTGTTCCTCTGTGTTGTTTTGATTGTGAACAGTGAAGTGAACGATGATGTCTCACTGTTGTTGTTGTTGTGTTCAGTCATCACACAGCGCATAAACTCATAAATTGCGACAATAATGTGTTAAACTACTGCTCAGGTGTGAACAGAGTTACTTTGGAGAGGCAGTGTTGCTGGTTGCTGTGTGATTTAATCAGTGTACCCATGGTGCACTGTGCGTCATGACGCATGTACTGCAACGCACGTCATGTCTGGTAGTTATATGATGTTTACTCAGTCCGGTCTATGTTAACTTATTCCCCCTGTTGAACATTTTTCTGTTGGTTGCATTTCTCAACCCCTCAAAAGTGGACAGAGTTGTGCGTAAAAGTGTGCGGCAGGGTCCAGCAGGTATGGTTCACGTTTTAAGGAAGCCCTACAGCGTTTGTTATTATTGTGACTGTATTTTTGGGTTATTTTTATTACTCAAGTTCTGTGTTCATTTTGTGTGTCTTACTAAGTGATACAGTGTGCTGGGTACATTTTATATTTCGGTAGCAATATTTTCACAGCATTAGAATGAAATTACTGGTAAATACATTATTATTTCATTGCCAGTTATAGCACTTTAAATATTATTTCACTCATATATTTTCATGTGCAATATTTAGGTAGAGTCCTCATTCCATTCATATCGGCCATTGTTTTCTATCCTGAAATCCTCAGATCCACTTGAGCTTTGATCAGGGCTGTGCAATATATTGATATTATATCATATTGTGATATGAAACTAGGTATCGTGATAGACTTTGGATGTTGTTATATCATGATATGGAATAAGAAGGGGTGGAAGTAACTAATTGCAAATACTCAAGTTACTGTAATTAAGTAGTTTTTTGGGTACTTGTGCTTTTATGAGTAGATTCATGAGTAGATTTTCAAGACCCTGCTTTTACTTGTACTTAAGTATTTATTACACCATGTAATCTACTTAATTACTTTCAAATTCATAATTTGAGTACTGAGTATAAGTTGAATTCATGTCCAAACCTTTCATCTGCATTTTTGTATGACCATTTTCATGGATTTGAAGCTAATTACAAAGCAACATATTTGAAATTTCTCTGAATTTACCCACAAATTATCCCTAAATCTCATAAAATTCGCAAGTGTCATTTTTATGCACGTCGGTGGAAATTTAACAAATTATTTTCTTTGAAATTAACTGCAAATTTAACATGTTACTTGGTAATTACCACCTACTACATGAAAAAGGAACTTGCTAATTATCAAATAAATAACCATGAAATTTGTGGATAATTTCTAAGAAACTGCAAATATATTACTTGGTATTTATAAACTATTTACCATGAAATTATGTGACCTAGTACTCACTAGTACTAACTAACTAGTACTACTGAGCAGTTCAGATTGTCAGAGTTCTTTCCACCACTGGGAATAAGTGTTGTCTTTTCTTGTGTTTTTAAAGACTTTGATCGTTGCCTTTGCATCAATGTACAATTATTTTTAATAATTAATTTTTTAATTCCTGGTTTAATATGTATATCAGTACTGTATTTATTGATTTGTCTTATTTTATGAAATATTTTTCCTGTTCTGTTGTGGCTTTAATTATCTGTATATATGTGTTTGGCATGATGGGACTGAACTTTTTCATTGTGCAGCTCTGTGTTGATAATAAATTACGTTTATACTTTGATTTAATCTAAAATATTTAATGTTTTGACAAATATTCTAAATTTGACATTTCTTTTATCTGTGTTCCTCTCAGGTGGAATGCGTTTCATCTTCGAACGTCTAGGCGGCGTCCTCCCAGACGTCGGCATCCCTTCTGATGAGGAGAGTGAGGATGAGGATTGGGACGGGGTAGGTATTCCAGGTGGGTTGGTTGTGCTTTTTGTCCCAATCTTCGTCCCACTCTTCTCTGACGAAGAGGAAGAAGAGACGGAAGACGAGGAGACGGATGAGGAGGAGGATGAAGACCCCGAGGATGAAGATGCCTGGGGCGACGAGGAGGAAGACAGCGAGGATTCCGGGGACTGGTCCACGTCCGAGGACGAAGAGGACTCTGAGGACGACCCTGAAGACCCTCTCGTCCAGCTGTTCCCACCCATGGACTGTTGTTTTGAATGGCAGCACCAGGACCCTCCTGCTCCTGCTTCTGCTCCTACTCCTCCTCCTCCTGAAGATCTCCCCTCAGGCTCTGCTCCCTCAACCTCCGGCCTCAGCTTGCCCATGAAGAGGACCCGAGAGGAGGACGACACCGACCAGGTAGGTATGAAGAGGCAGAGGTGGACCAGCGAGGAGGACAGCGACTCGGATTAGGACCGACGGCCTGTTTGGTGGAGGACTGGAAAACTGACGCCTCAGTAAACTTCACACATGGAGCCATTTCATCCAAAACACAGTGGACATTCAAGTTTCAACAAGTTAAATTTAAGCTTTTTAGAACCATTAGGAAGACAATTTAAGACCTATGTTAGAGTCACACTTGCAAAAAAGCATGTTAATTAATCTTGTATTAATTAATTAATAATTATGTAATATCAGACAATCCAAATTGTGTAATGTAAGACATCTTGTCCACACTTGAAGGTCATTAGTGGTAATTGGCTCCATGTTAGTTTAATTTTATAGTTGTTTAAGTGTGATTTTTACATGTTTTTCCAAAAAACAACTTTATAAAAGTAATGTTAATGTTAATTATAAGCCCTGTCAGAATTGTATTGAAGATATTTGTAAGAATATTTAAGGCCTAAAATGCAGATTACTGGATAATTGACTTTAAGACGTTTTCAGGACCCGTGGAAACCCTGTTAATGGTCCAAACTGTCACAGTGTGTGTGTGTGTAAAAATAAGAGGACAAAACTGAAAAAGGCAAACAATCACACAGGAAAAAAGACAAAGACCAAAAGTAAAGTAAACAAAAACAGGGAGGATACTTAGAAAATAAAACAGGAAATTACTGAACAGAAACCCAAAACCATAATACAGAAATTATTCATCTAATCCGTCATACTGTGACATATTTTCTCTGTGTAATGCCTGTACAAGAGGTAATTTAACAAGTTAATGACAACGTGTCTAACTTATTTAAAGCTACTACAAGGATCTTTTCGTAACCCTGTTAATTGTTCAGACTGTCACAGCTGCAGAGCAAAAACAACAGGATGAGAACAAAATGCAAAACGCTTAAGGACAGTTTGCAAGCACAGACCAAAACAGCCCAAAAGCAAATGGATCCAAAGGAACAGGCAAAATGCAAAAACAAAGAGGACAGCTGGGACAAACACTGGAACCCTTCACTCTAAGGACGAGGACAAACTGGCAAAGAAAGGATGGAAACGTAAGCTAAATACACAAGGAGGCAAATCTGGAATAAAGTCAGCGACTGGAAGGAGAGTACACAAAGGCACATGAGGGAAGACTCCTACAAAATAAAACAGGAAGACATTATTAATCTTACTCATCATACTGTGATGTAATTTTTCTTAAGATGTAGATGCTGATACCAGAGTTAAGTTAACATATGACTGAAAATGTTTTATGTTTTTACTTATTTAATACAGGGTTTTTGCAGGTTTCAACAAATTGATCTTTTTAAAATCTTTTAAAGATGTAATTCACATTCATACTTGCAAAAAGTATGTCAATTAATCTTTTGTTAATTAATTAATTAATGATAATTCATCTCTTAATGAAATCTGATCCAATCCAAACATCCACTCTTGAAGGTCAGGTTCCATGTTGGTTTTGTATTGTATTGTATTTAGGATTCATATAATTGGATTGTCGACTTTAAGAATTCCTCAGGACCTGCAGAAACCCTGTCAGTACATCAGGCTGTCACGGTATGTGTAAATTCAAAGAAACAGGTAAAACACAACATGGAAGAAAACACAAAGAAACACTGGGACAAAAACTGGAACCTTTCACTCCAAGGATGAGGACAAACTGGCAAAGAAAGGACGGAAACACACAAGCTAAATGCACAGCAAAGAGGAAAAAGCAAGAACAAGTGGAACTAATCAGTTGTCAAAAAAGGAGGAAAATCAAGACCAAGACGGGAAGTAAAGTCAACAAAATACGAGGGAGGATTCCTACAAAATAAAACAGAAACCTAAATCTTCTTTTAATCTTACTGTCATGCTGTCGTGTATTTTTCTTGAAGGTGTTCATTGTTACCAGACAAAGGTGAGTAATACTCCTGCAAGTCTTCATCTCACTCAGCAGTAATTCAAAGTTGATATATTTTACTCTCCCTGTTGCTCCGTCTATCTTTAGACACCCTGCACCAACATCCCCACAAGAAGCGAGGTTCTGCATCCACGATTTCCATGACGACCAAGAAGATACAGACCGGATGAGAGGGATGGATGATGGCAGGAGCAGCTGGAGGGCGGTGGTCACCTTTCTTTCAGCAGGCTGAGTGAGTAATCTGTTCACAGAGACTACAACAGCACCAACAGTGACAAAAAGCTAAAGTAAACCTTACACATGTGGATTATATACATTACACAAACCTTCTCTGATATTATTCAATATGGCTGCCAACAATACAAAAGTACTCATCACTTGTTTTTCTGTCTCACAGGGCAGGGCCGACTCCTCCGTGCTTTATGTGCTCCTGGAGTAGCTGAGAGTGGATGTCAACCAGCCAGTCATCCCAGCGAGACCATTGACCCACTCTCGACAGCATACCTGCTTCCAGGCGCCAAAGCACTGTCTGAAGACCCAGTGAGTAGAACTACGAGCCCCCTGCCTCTGCCCCTCCACCCCTCACACCGCCCTCTTCACCCGGCAGCTGAGACGATGAGGAGCCAGTCATGAAAGAGACAGACGGTTCAGGCTGAAGGAGAAAATACTGAATTTGTATTTAGCAGAGGTGGAGAAGGAAAAGTAGACAGGTGCTCGTGTAAAAAAGTCTCTGGTAAAAGTAGAAGTACTGATTCAACTTTTTACTCAAGTAAAAGTTAAAAGTACAGGCTCTGAAATGTAGTCAAAGTATAAAACAAGTCGCCCCGGCTGTTTCTGTGCGAAACTAACTGAACTTACGTCATATTAATATATTTCAAACTCTATTACACTTAAACTATTTCAACTTAAATTAAAATTAAAATGAAAGTAGTAACAACAGCAACAGAACGTGAAAAATTATAACCAACATGAGAACACACTTAAAGTCTCATTTTAGGGCTGCGCGATAGGTTTTTAAGTAATATCTCAAAATCTTTTGGCTACTTGGTGATAGCTACATAATATATCTCGATCCAGACATTTTCTCTAAAATAACTATAATTTTCAAATAATTCAAACTGATGAACTTTTAGAACATGATGCATTGCTGTAGATTAAACTAAAATTAGCACAACCTTAAACATCTAATGCAATAAAATGCAACGTGCATTTTAATGCAGCAGTAATATTCATCCAGAAACTTCAGATATAAGAGTAAACAACTGATAGCTGGGCTAGTTGATATGGACAAAATCAAATATCACTTTTTTTTCCACATATCTTGATATTAATATTGTGGCAATATTGTAAGGATAACTGTTGGTGCTTTCACAAAAATTAAATTAAATTAAATTAAATTAAATTAAATTAAATTAAATTAAATTGAATTAAATTGAATTAAATTAAATTAAATAATCATTGATTCCCTTCAAATGCATTAAAACTAAAGTAATGAGCCTGTTTTGAAAATGTAAAATAAAAAGCTTTTTTTTTTTTTAAATAAATACTCAAGTAAAGTACAGATACCTAAAAAACTCTTAAGTACAATAACAAAATTTAGTGTTTAGTTACTTCCCACCTCTGGTATTTAGTTTGTCACATTAAATATTCTGTACAGTATGTTTACTGATTATCTTCTGAATAGTAAAGAGAATAACAGTAAAAGTAAGATAAGTTAAAGGATAAGTTCGGTTTTTGACACCTGGACCTTATTGTTAGGATTAAATATGCTCGTATAGACTACCAGACAATTTTGGTGGAGCTCGGAGCCGTTTTCGAGCAATTTAGATCCAGCCGACGGCGTTTTTTTTTTCTCATGCCATAGTATCGGAACGGGGCCAGAAATCGAAGCCCCTAAATTAGACATTATCTGCTGCGAAACTCATGCAATGTCCACAACAACACCACCAGTTTTAGCCCCATTCGTGGACGTGCAGTGTTGCTCGTTCTCTGGCCAGCTGTTCGGCTCTTTGCCTCTGCATTAGGTGACCAATGTCTCAGCTGTTGCGCGTGATTCACGCATTTTCTGTCTCTTTTCACGCATCACGCAAATTGAGACCATGTCCGCACACAATCCCCCTCAGGCCTCCAGCAATGAGAAGCCGTGAATGTTCTGCACTCTTGGCTGTTTGGTTGTTGTCATAGTAGCACCGCACGTACGGCGCTTAGGCCCGCCCCTAATTTTATCTGCGCTAACCAAGCGTGGGTGACAGCTAGTGAATGACACTGGCATCGCACGTTTCTTCCTTTGGAAATGGAGGAGGGGAGACGCCAAACAAGAAGAACGTGCAGCTACAGGCGTGTCCCACTTTGTCCCTCACAAACATACCCCTTGTCCCTCTTTTGGTTTATTGGGACCTGGTCACCCTACTCTCATCCTCCTTTCAAATAGCTCCTCGCGGTGTATTCTGCTCAAAACGATACGGGCATCCATTATACTCAAGTCGTCATCAGTACTTCTACATCGGATAAATATTCCGCCATGCTGCACAAAAATAGCCGTGTTGCCGGTAGCCTAGCAACAACAGCGTCTCTACTCAGCTCGGTCCTGCGGCGCACGTCTATAATGTCACCAAAAAGTTACCCATCCTTGTAAAGTCCCGGATGCCATAACAACGAAGTTGGCTGACATGGTGATAACACTGGCCATTCATTTAAAAAAATGTAGGTGAAATGAGCGAGTTTCGCAGCAGAATAATGTCTAATTTAGGGGCTTCGATTTCTGGCCCCGTCCGCATACTATGGCATGAGAAAAAACGCCGTCGGCTGGATCTAAATTGCTCAAAAACGGCTCCGAGCTCCACCAAAATTGTCGGTGAGTCTACGAGTGTATTTAATCCCAACAATAAGGTCCAGGTGTCAAAAAAAACCGAACTTATCCTTTAAGTAAAATAAGTAAACTAAAATACACAAAATAGGAAAAGGTATAGTGGCATGAGTTGAAAGTATGACAGTGATACTGAAAAGTAATTAAAGTAAAAAGTAATATAATATGTGATACTGTAGTGTATAAAATAAAGACAAACTTCATAAGTATTGTTTTAGTATTATTCAATAATATTAAAACTTTTAATATATAACTCACATAGAATTCTGTTGTTTGACATGTTCAATCAAATAAATATTGTGTCAAATATAATTCAGTGTGTTTTGGTGTTCCTTTAAAACATTACTGTCACTGTAATGTGTTACTGTATGTGTGACTTTAAACTTTGCGGTTTTGAATTGTTTGGTAAATTTGGTAGAGTGTTGCCTCAGGAAACTAACAGCAGTGTTTGAATTTGTCACATGCATCCCTGGAGGTTATTTTGAATCCCTTTTTTTTTTTTTACGGTCTTTCCTACATGGTTTCAGCCTCATCATCTCAACAAAAAAGGTCCAAAAAATGTCTTTTTGTGTCATTTCATAAATGAGTTAAGTTTCATGTACTTTATTTGATAATTAAGTAAAGGACAACTGTTAAAATGTAAATAAGTAACCAGGGTGTGGTGGTAAATACAGAGGTGATAAACTGTGGAAAAACTGTAGTTTAATAATCTTGTTTCCCCTCATAGATGAAAACATTTGGTATGAAAACAGAAGATTAAACTCTCACCCTCATTTCAAAGAGGTGGATAAACTGAGCTTACCCCCGACTACAGCATCTCATTATGGATTCCCACCATGATATTTTTGGTATTATGTATTAAAGTTTATATGCTGTTAAACCAATATAAGACAGGGTGTAAATTAATTGATAACTATTTTATTAGGGGCCGGGCAGCCTAAGCTGCCAGGACCCTATTGTAATCCTGCATGTTCTTCTTTCTTTCTTCTTCTTCTTTCTTCTTCCAAGGAAATCCTACTTCCCATGCGCGAAAAATGACCAAACTTTGCACAAAGGTCCAGTCCCATGCCAGATTGCCTCAGCTGCAAAAACAGGCCAATAGTCCTGATGGTGGCGCTACAGCAAGCCTCTAAATTTCAAAATTTTGAAAATTCACAACAAATCAACCATATGTGTAAGGCAGGACGGACTTTCTAATGTGAAAGTCCTATGTTCAGGCATCATGTATCGTAAATTTCCCCACTGTGGGACAAATAAAGGAACATCTTATCTTATGCTAAGCGGATTAGAGACTACTGAGGTTAAAATAATTATGATCCAGGCAGTTTCACAGAGAGACAAATACTCTTTATCAACACTTTTCCCTGTTATCCCTTGTTTCTTTTCCCTGTTTATTTGGCTTAGCTATCAGTCAGTATGCAGAGTCTATCCAGTAGCCAATAGCTACTAATCATTGCAGCTGTAGAATTCCTATAATGAGCTAGAAGAAGTTTTAAACATATATACCACAGAGTTGTCTCTTGCTAATTAGCTCAGTGAGATAGAGCAGAGTCTCTTGAGCCAGAAATTGTGAGTTCAAGCCTCAACTGATAAAATGCACATTAGAATGCCACCTTTTTTTCATCTTCCTACACTCTGCTTGTTGCTCAGAATTGCCTAATTTTGCCTAAAATTGCCCGGCCCCGACCATTGCTGCGCAGCAGCTATAATTTTATTTTATTTCAAGCAGTGAGCCAAAGAGACACACCAGGAAACTGAAAACAATGTGACTCACTGTCTTGTTTTGAGGAGGGTTCTGATTGTTTGGTTTGATAGATTGTCGATGTCATTTTTGCTGAAATATACTGACATACTTAAACACAGTCATTCCTGTAGGCTGTTCCACAAAGGTGCAATGTTTTTTTGAGGGTGATGTCCAAACAAACAAATGTATGAAAACTAGAAAATTAGAACTGATCAGACATTATTATTATTTTTCCATGAGTACTGTCATAAATTTAATTCAGATTTTAAACAATAGCTGTTTTTTTAATTCCTTGCTGTTATGGTATGGTGTTGCTTTAAGGCAACATACACTAAACGCTAAAATTTTTTTAAAAACTTCTTTAAATCATGTTTACTTGGTCTATTTTGTGACCAAAAACTACAACTTTCTTTTTACAATCTGACATCATACTGTACCACAGGATTAATAATATGTATCACATTTAACACTAATATTTTTTTTTAAATATAACAGAGTTATACAAAATACTGCCCATCTCTGACTGCAGGCCTTGATAAATCATTGTAAGTTCATAGCATAAACAGCAGATGATCAGTGTGATTTGAATGGCTGTTATTGGAGACTGCACTTCACTAAGCATGTGTCTCAGGGTCAGAATGGACCGATACTTTTGATAAAATGGTGGTCAGAAACACTTGAAAAATGCTTTCTGTGTGGATTTCCCTGCAGACTCATGAGCTGGGTCAGTCCAGTGCTTGAACAGGTTTACACAGCAGACTTGACTTCCTCTCTGGCTTGCCCGATGTGGGGCCTTTGGGACAAGATTGGCCCTCAATAAAGTTTGACTTCACCTACCATGTTTGTAGAAGAAAAAATGAAAAACTAATTTAAAAAAATATATAATATATGTCACTGTTTACACAGTTTTATTTTTTGTGAGTTAAAATGTTGCAGCATGTCTGCTTCCGGGGCGCTTCAGTGTGCGACCCCAAGCAGTCTACCTGGCGCTGTCTTTTAACGTCTGTGTGTGTGAAGTCTTTATGTCAGAGACTCAGTATGTGGACTATGCGCACAGTTTTATGCACTTTTATGCGTGATAACGCTATTGCTGGCATTTTTCTGTCACGAGGCAGCTGGACACCATGGCGGCCCCGGGAGCCGCGTCACTCTCAGCCGCGAGCTCCTTCTTTCACTGCGGACCTCCACCAAAGGAGATGTACTGGAGGGAATACCGGCTGAGCTGTACTCACCGTACAGCCTGGACAAAACGCCCTCTCACTGGAACCCCTGTCGGAGAAGAGGAAGGAGAGGAGGTGTACGTCGGAGACTGAAACGCCTGTTATTCCAACAAAAAAGGTTGTTATATATCCAAATAACAAACATTGTGTAACTAAAGATCAGTTTACAGTTACCAACAAAAAGAGAAGGACTTTCTACACAGGTAAGCTTCTCTTGAGAAACAAGGCCAAAATGAACTATAAGAACAAAACAGAAATGCAATTGAACAATGGAAACATTAGAGCAGCCTGGCAAGGAATGAAATCAATGGCCTGCATTAACCAGTATGCAGGTGATGCTAAGCGGCTTGTCAGCATTAATGGAGCGGCCAATGCTGATTTGTCAAACACTTTTAACTGTTGTTCCTCTCGATTTGAAAGGTCAGATTCTACTCATAAGGTGTCTATGTTGAGAGATTCTCTTACCCCAGGAAGATCTTGTAATATCCAAGATAGGGTTACTGCTTTATTAAAGAAGACTAATATAAGGAAGGCTGCTGGCTCCGATGCCGTCGTGGGCGCACTGTGCGATACTGTGCCGACCAGCTCAGTGGAGTTTTTTCTAGTCTCTTTCAAATGTGTGCTGATCATTGCCAGCTTCCTTCAATTTGGAAAACCTCAACTATAACTTCCGATTCCGGAAACAATCAACCAATGTCAATTTCATTGGTTGCTTCAAACTTGTCATCCAATCGGAAAGGTAGAGAGGCGGGACGTAAAGACGACCGTGTAGACGAAGCCACTGGCAACCTGACAAAACAGGAGGAGTCCAGTGAGCGCTGGATAAAGCTACAAAGTAGAGGTGACTGTAGAGTAATCCTGCACAGACATGTTTCAACAACGTAATGGACACACTGCGACCTATAGAAGGTAAATACGTCTCTCATTTTACCCTGCTTCATCAATGTGGAGTGTGTTATGGTGAAATGCTAATTGCTAATTAGCGTGCGAAATTAGTGAGTTAGCTAAATTAGCCTACTAGTATGCTAATCGCCAATTAGCGCATTAGCGAAAATGAGCATCTATTTGAATGTAGAAAGTTAGCAGCTAATGTTACTGTGCTCTGCTCTTGTTGGTCTGTGTTCATGTTATCAGCTAATTAAAAGCTCAAACAAGCTTTGCATGAGAAGTAAGTAAACTCTGGGATGAGTAAAGTGACTGAGAGGAGAGGACACGTCGTGGGCTTTATCGAGGAGGAGACCTCTACTGTGAAGGTGTCACGTTAACCAGACTGCTGTCGTCCACCATCATTCTGCTCCTCCTGCAGTACCGCCCAGTTCCTCATTTACATCAGTGTTTCCGGTGAAAACCCCGGGGTTTGTGAGTAAGTACGGTTAATGATGACTTAACATTAAGATAACATCACTGTTTACCTGCTTCATCAAGCAAATCTCAAAGCAGTCATTGACAAGTTATAATGTTGCCTAACTTGCTGTATGGTGGTTTTTGTGTGTGTGAGAGAGAAAGACAACTGGTTGCTCTAAATCTTAACTGGAATCTTAGTTTTTGTGTTTGTTTGCTGCCTATCCCACCACTGTTACTGTGATACGGTCAGATATGACCTATTTCACACCGGTTTTACCATCCAAAATGTGAACTGCCATAAACATTTACATTGCAAAACAACTTAGGTTGAGCCTGCCCTTGGTTAATTAAAATCTTATTAAATGAATTAATACCAAGTAAAACATCTACTTTTGAATGAATCAATGCATGTAAAGTTCTGTGTACCTATATACATAATATAGAAATTCAGACACTTATTATTTTAATTCCAGAGACATACTTGTCCAGACATGATGCTGATTGTCAGAGGGAATAGTTAGTAAAAAACAAAAACCAAACTAGAGGTTGTTCCACAGGGGATGAATGTGTAGGGGTATCTCTGTCCTCTGTTGGGATTTTATAAATAATATAATAAACTAATTGAATTTATTTATTATTTAATGCATTAATTTTAATAACATGTAATGGTGAGCTGAAAACCGATGTGCATATGTTGAGGGAAAAGGTTTGGAAATTTGTGTTGATGTAACTCAGCTCTCCAAGAAGAGTCTGCAATACGTACAACAAATGTACAACAACCACTTATCAAACACCTGTACACACAAGCAAGCTCATGAGTCATATGATATGTGGCAACGTTGTCTCTCAGAGCTGGTCTGATTCTCTGGAACAGACGGTCTGAGGAAAAGTTAGACCTAGCCTTGTGTTATGTTACTGCTAATGCAAACCAAGTATTACCAAACTGCTGCAGCCTTACATTAAAAGCAATTATCAAGACATGACTTTTATTTTAAAGTAGTCACAGGAAGAATAAAATGTGTCAGTTATTTCAAGAATTGTTTAAGTTCTAATTCAGATCACACTATTCCAATTTATGATTGAACCTAACTAGGTTTATTTCAATTATATGCAAATCTTTTCAGAAAAATATATATTTATGCACTTATAATTATGTATATTTGTTTTTACATATATCTACTTAAGCCAATTTCAAGAATGTTGTATAAGTGTGTGTTTCAAAAGGTAAATGACACAAAACAGACTTATATTGTCAGTGCGAATCCTGATGTGAGAGAGAAGACAATAAGACAGACAGAGAGACAAAAATGCGTCTTCATCATTTATTGCTTCAGGTCAAAATATGAAATTATATATTATATATGAATTATATATGGTTATGAATTTTACATAATGTTGGAAAGTACAACTTAGACTCTTTATTGTCTATATGTTGCAACAAGGAAGGAACCAAGGAAACAAAGACATAAACAAGGACAGAAGAAAACAAGGGGGAGAGGAAACAAGGAAGGAATAGAGGATGGAATCAGGCATACAAGGAACCAAGGAAGGACAGAACCAAGGAAACAAGGAAGGAAGGAAACAAAGGCAGTACCAAGGAAAACAGGAAGTGAACAGGGAAGGAAAGCTCTTTATTGTCGGTATGTTCTAGGGCTGTGCGATTGCCTCTAAATTTCAAATTGTAGATTGTCATTGCTCTAGATTGCCAATACACGATTAAATTGGCAAGGGGGCAGGGGCGGCACGTGTCCATGGCACGTGTCTTATGTTGATGCTACCAGTCAGCATGGCTGCCAACACTGACACCGCTGTGGCTTTGGTGGCAAAGAAAAACGCCACATCTCCAATTTGAGAGTTTTTTGGGTTTATCCCAGATGCCAGAGGTGAGCCGACGGACACAACAAAGCCTATCTGCAAAATATGCAACAAATGTGTGTCCCTGAAAAATGTTCAGACAACCAATTTATTTGCGTACCTTCGTCTTCATCATCCTGCTGAAGCCACAAAACTCCCGATCCCCCAAGCTAGCACTTCAAGCACTGCAGGTGCTGTTGCTCAAAACACACCTGGCCAGTCCTCCATCACTGCTTTTACCAAAGGCTGTCGGTAGGAATTTAAATGCAATAGGCTAAAAGATATAGGCTATAGCCTAGGCCAATATTTTTTGTTATAATGACGTTATTTTTAATGTTTTGCATCACATGCATTTTTGACAAGCCGGAGACGTGTTGCTCCTCCTCACTTCAAGTCGCTGTCATGCCCCCTGTACAGGGGGCAGCGTCAGATGCGTGACGTAGGAGACGGTCTATGGACACGCTAGGAAGCACCAATCCTAACATGTAGCATCCCAAAATGACGGGGAGAAACTCAGCTAAAAGCCTCTATCAAGCATTGCCACCTAAACGAAACACAATTAAAACCACAGGCAATAATATGGGCATTTAACAAAAACGTGAAAACAGCCCACGTTCAATGAAATGCCTTTACTACTCTCACAAATTCAAGCAAACCAGACATGTAAGGTGTTGTCGTAATCAGTACGATCTCTGTTTTCATACGAGGTCTCACTCGTCACTGTGCGACAAAAACTCTGAGAGTAAGACGCCAAATAGTCGCAAAAAAAACCTTCACAGAATCATAAAATATGCCTTACTTTAGCTGTTTTGTGGCCTAAAGTTATATTCAAGCTTGAAAAAACACTGCTAATGTCTACTCCTATGACTATTCAGTAGTTTGAAACGAATCGCGATGGTCCTGGTTGTTTTCATAAAGAGCAAGGGCTTTTTTCGAGTGGAGTAACGCATCTTCCTAGAATATACTATCTTTGGCTTGAGGTCCTTCTGTATGGTCATTGGTGTTGCTGTGGTAAATTTGGGTGGTAGCAATAGACTCCCCTGACTCTGATTGGTGTATAGAGGTGTCGATCATAAAAATTGGCCAATGGGTTGCAGAGAAAGTCCCCTGGACTGCCCCAGTGAGTTGAGGCACATGCGAACAGGACGCAGCTTTGTTGACACTTGAGACACTGTGAGCAGAGCGTAGCAGACACCCGATGAGGAGAAAACGGGAGAAATATACAGCAGAGGAGGTTCTCTGACTGTTTGAATCAGATAGCGGTGCTAACATACTAACAACACAGTGCCAAACGTCAGTGTGACTGATGCCCAAATGGCACATTTGGCGCAGTTTCGCCTGGATATGTCTGTGTTAAAACATCTGTAAAACTGTTCAGGTTCACTTTTTTAGCATGGACTTTTGCACAGTTACTCATCAGATATCACTTCACTAATCCCTAGATGAATCGGGCTACTATCATATGATTCAAAAGTGTTTTTCACTCGAAACATTGGTTTTTTTTTTAAATAAATAGATAAAAATTCACATTTTTTCTGTGTTCTAGGTGAATTTACTCTGACACAGTAACACACATCTTGATTCTGACACTTCTATAGTAATCTCACATTTATTACCGTTATTTTGACACCAAGATTGTACATATAGCCCTTGTAGTTGTGAAAATATCCTCCATTTATTTTGGATAAGTCATTTCGGACAGAAGGCAGAAAAAATAGGCCTCGTGATGAACAGGTTAACTTTTAACCTGCAAAGGCGGCAGTGCCGCAACACTGTAGGAATTTATGAAAGCCCTTGTGTGAACATTTCAGTAGTTACACATTAAAACAATATTTATTTGCAATTAGCCTACTCTGTTGAACGACCCCGAAGCATGAGTAAACGGGCTGTGTAAGGTCGAATCAAAGAGATGCGCCCTGTCACTGTCACAGGGCTGGCTGACAGTGTACCCTGCGCTGAGAAGAGAAGAGAAGAGAGAATGTGGATTGTAGGTCTGTTTGTAAACGGGGCTTCTCTAACAGTCATGTATTTCCTCCAGAAACATCTCTTAATGCACAGTAGAGCGCCGTTTTTTTTTCAAAATCGCCTTGATAAATAGCAAATCGCCTGGCAACCTTCCAATCGCCAATATATGATTTGATCGGTGATCGTCCAGCCCTAGTATGTTCCATTTCAGATATTCATGCAGCATCTTAGAAGTGAGAAAACCTCAGGAACACGTTGTCAAATTCGCAAACCTTGTAGCAAAGGCCTGTGAAGATAAATAAAAACACAGATCAGTAGACGTAATCAATAAAAATCAACATAAAGTGATGAACTTTTCAGCATCTTGAGAAATAAATGATATTTATTCCATTTGTCAGAGGCAGTTTTCATCAATTAAGCTGAGCTAAAAATATTATTAAAAGTAAAGTTATTCTGGTGAAAACAGAAATGTATAATTACGTAAATACATAAATATGAAAATACATAATACAAAATACAATATTGTAAAACACATCGTCATTGCGCTGTTTAGGCTCTGCACTCCAGCACTGTGAATTTAAAATTTCCCTAAGACTATTATCTTGTCAAATTACTTTGACCCTTAAATAAATTGGTTAATTAACTGTTTTGGGGGCAACAGAAACAACCTGTTAGCATAACAGTGACTTATTATCATCTTATAATCAGGGTTTCCGCTAGAAAAAATTGGCACTGGACAACGTGACCGGCAGGTTTTCAATTTACCGGACAAATGTTTGAAATTCCGCTCAAATATTATCAGAATTTATTGAGCTTAAATCTGGGCCGTAAAGTATACCCCCGCAGCCTCTGCAAGGCAGGGTGGGGGGGGGGGGGGTATACTTTACAGAGGGCCCCACCCTTGCCTGTCAAATTTCGTGCGGACTGAATTTAAATAGGGTGGTAGCAGTGGTGTGGTCTACGTGACACGCAGGCATACGCCGTATACCCTCTAGAAAACGTCCCGAGTTTCCGTATAACCATTTAAAAATGCGCAATGATACATATCAACATGATTTTGTGAGAGAACTTTCTCTTTCCCATTCATAAATTCGCCTTTGCTGTGTTAGCAAAGCTCGCGCGCGTGCTCCACAGGCAGATTAGAAAGTAACGTCAGACGCTATGTGAAGCGGGAGAGAGAAGCTGCTGTGAACGGTAAATATAACAGATAAAACTGTAAAAAAAAAAAAAAAAAAAGTAACATAAGTTGTCAAAACAGAAAAATAACAGCCTATACTTTGCTGTAAGTTTGTAGAGAGGCCCAGCTCAGAAACCTGTCGAACAGTGAATGGACCGAGAAGTTTTATTGTGGGTATGGAGTATTATTGTCATATGGTTACGAGGCTGGAAGGGGAAAAATCGGAGTATACCCACCACAATAAACTAGACTACACCACTGGGTGGTAGGGGAATTTGTTCAACGATATGCCAAAAGATCAGAACATGCAGTCTACTCACCTGCAAGCCTGTCAGAAAACGCAGTCCTGTTGCTAAGTGAGCGTGTATTCACAATTGATGTAATCTTTGTCGCTCTACGTGATAAACCGTTTTAAAATAGAAATAATTTGGTCTTAGAAAACTGATTATAAAATCCTGCACTGTGCGTCAATGAGTAATGAGGAGTCAAATAGCGGACCACGGACAGCTCCCGTATAATGACAGTCACAGGATCAGCACCTTGACAGCGACTATGACACTTGGGCTCTATAGGGGGATCTGTCACTGCCTGAGTGAATAGCCTCATGGAAATGAGGGTTTTTTTGTTGTTGTTTTTTTAATAAAATGACACGTGGAAATTGCCTTTTTTTAAAATTCAAATTGTGCTTGGAGGGAATATTTTCACTGGACATTTTGACCGGCGGTGTTAAAAAATGTCGGACTTCGGCAGATTTTACCGGTCAAAGTCCGGTAATTACCGGATAACGGAAACCCTGCTTATAATATAATTTAACCATAAACACAGACTGGACATCCACATGAAAAGTGCAGAAGTTTCCCTTTAAGAAGTGGAGACTGTGTAAAAATCATTTGTACACTATTAATTTAACTTGGATTAAAACCTTCTGAAATCAATTAGTCATCATCCATCCATCCTATCCCAGCTGACATTGGGTGAGAGGCGGGGTACACCCTGGACAAGTCGCCAGTTCATCACAGGGCTGACACATAGAGACGAACAACCACTCACTCTCACATTCACACCTACGGGCAATTTAGAGTCACCAATTAACCTATTATGCTGCACGTCTTTGGACTGTGGGAGGAAGGCGGAGTACCCGGAGAGAACCCACGCGGACACGAGGAGAACATTTCATCATCATTTAATTTCAAATCTAATATGTTAGATCACAGAGATAGGACAGTAAAAAAAAAAATCCATCACTGTCCTCATACTTGATGGCGGCACCTCAATGTAAGCAGTTGGTGGCTTCATCCGATTGGTTCTGCTCCTCCCACCGAGCTGCTGCCCCAGTCAGGTCATTTCTTTTTCTTTTATTTTCAGTTTTGTTTTTAACTTACTGATAGGTTTGACTTCTCCATCTCCGTCATCGTAGAGAAGTGTTTCCCAGAACTTGCCCTTTCCATTTCCTGTTCTTTTTCCAACCACCTGCACTTCCGCCAAATACGGGCCGCTGGTGGGGGCATCGCCCGTCTGAAAACTGCAGAGACAACACAGTCTCACAAAAGCTGCCAAAAATGCTGCTGTCATGCAGGAGTCTCATTGTTAAGTTGCAGGTAAATGTTTACTGCTAAGAGATTAAATTATCAGACTGGTCAATTTGCATGAATGTGAAAATAGGATCAGAGTTATTGATCACACACTTCATTTTATCTGATCTAAAATATAAAAAAACATAGTTGTAATTCAGCATCTTTACACAATTAAGCACATATATTTTATGATAATACATGAAACTGATGTTTTAGTTTAACATACAGTATGACCCTATATCACATCTTTAAACCTTACAGATTGATTGATTTATCTTATATTTTTTAAAAATACATATACATGATGTTTATGCACGTTTTATGACTTAAGTAAATTTTATTGAATAACTTACCTAAACTCCCCAGGCTTGCTTTTGTGATATGCTTGCAGTGCCTGGAGGAGGGTGTGACCTGCTGTTGTTGAAACAGTGAAAGTTTCAACCTGTTGTGGCTCCACAGTGTTCATGATATTCAGTGTGAAGGAGAGGGGATAACTTCCATCCCAATCCCACAAAGCTGTGCAAAAGAGTGGAAAATAAAAACACAATTTCAAGTCATTTATTGCAGAAGCTGAAAACGGCCATGCGTGCAATTATTTATTTATTTTTTTTTTTCAAATTATTTATTTCCATTTCTCGAGATAATGGAGATTTCTTATGACAACAGGTTAATTTATCTCAAGAAAACAAAGGGCAGATGTCTGCATGATAATTTATCACGAGAAAACAACTTTTATTTTCAGGACATCATGGGTCCATTGTAGAGAAATTGAAAATGGGTGTCACACCTGAAGTCAGTCAGTGATGTAACTATCAGGGAGGATTCATAACTGAACACAGCATAAATGTGTAGTCTTCTTGAAAAATTACACATTTCTGCCTTGACTTAACCCTTTAATAAGCATTGTAACTACACAGTTGACCTTCCTCAGGACCAAATTTCTAATTAATTAATTATTTGAATTTTTATGTTGGGAAATTGGAACTCCAAACCACTTCAATTTTAATGACACAGACAATGAAAGCTGCTAAGCAACCAAGATGCATTTTTAACTGTGCAAAAAGTAACAATACAACAACAGCAATTTCCATGTGGTCATTGACGGCCTATGGGTAAAACTTGTAAAGTGATCATGTTTTCTTTGTCTTTTGTGTTATCTATATTAAAGAAAAGACATTTTGAACGAAAATACACTTTTAGGAAAGGTCAGGTACCAGCAGCACTGTTTTTTTTTTTTCCTTAATTCAACAAAGTTATTGCACGTACACAATTGAAAACACTCAAAATAACTGCTTTGGCTGTCCTAGTGTTAATATATTTTACTCTCTGTAATGTTTTTATATGAAAAACTTAAATGCAGTTGACACACAAATTTAAAAAATCCATCGAAGCACAATACTCATTAGGTCATACCTAGAATTACCCTAACTGGATGAGTCAACCAGCAGGCTGACTCGCATATCTGCCTCCTGACTGGGTCATCTGAGACAAAAGAAAAAAAAAAAACTGAGAAGTTTCTATACATATATTTGATCATCATTTTTAAAATGTATTTCTTCGTGTGCATGTTAAGGGGTTTAATTACAAGGACTGATCTGAATGTTGTTGCTTGCATTACACTCATAATCTCTGACAAACACTTTAAGTAATAAGAGGACAACCTTTTGGTTTCTAGTGAAGATGTGATGTGGTGATTATCGAGGTAACAAAGCTGGTTTTTTGAGATAACAAAATAATTAACTTGTGATATTGAGATAACGGCATCAAACAAATTGCAAGCACGGCCCTTCTGGAATGGAGTTACAAATATTATAATTGCATTCATAAACATTTCAAGCAGTAATATTTGCCTTACCCTTCTTCGGCATTGTTGTCTTTTTGTTCCGCAGAGCGACAGAAGTCAAAGATGGAATGTACAGAATCACTACCCTGTGAGGCTTATATAAACCTAACTCCTACATGTAGATACTGCTGATCTAATAAGGAAGCAAACGTAAAAATAGTTTTCATACCTTAAGAGACCGGTCAGATTTCATTTTGCTTTTAGCAAAACACATACTGGTTTGGGGCAGAATGCATAAAGGTATGCTCTGAAGGAATCTGACCTCGATTAGTAACCTGTAGGTGCTTTCCCGGCGACTGGGGAGAGTTGGGACATCCAGAGGCTACTGACAGGACAGATATGATGTTGCTGTTTTGTTCTTTATCAGCAATATTTATTATATCGTTTACAGTTGTTTTTGACAATGTAAACATAAACAGCAGCAAATTTGCAAACCCCTATTCCAAAAAGTTGGGACAAACTGACCAAACTGATAACTGGTTGTTGCTTTGCTGTGACTTGTTTACGCATTTCACATACTCTGCATGCTATCATGTCTGCGCTTTCGATTTGCATGATTCAGAGTCTAACAATGCAGCAGAATTTTGGCTTTAGACTATGTGTCCATTAATATCCCTCATTTATTTGCTTTGTGTGTGTTGTTTTATGAGCCTCTGTGTTGCATGTTTTAATGTCCTGACTGATGTTTCAATTTACAATAATATTCTCTCTTCTTTTCATTGTTGCTCTGCATGCTTACAAATGATACATTACGAACAACTTTGTCATTTTAATCTGATATTCTGTTTTTTAGGGTGACTTTGCAACATCTGTCCAGGGACCACAGATGAAAAATTGACTCTTAGCTAACTAGTGCATTTACAGTAATGTTTATTCATGTGCACTGCTCCTGTCAAATAAATAAATAACCTTTACTGCCGTTTGTAAAAATATTCTGAATTTGATGCCTGTAACACATTTCAAAACAGTTGAGACAAGAGCAACAAAAATTTGAAATGTGCTCCTTTAATATCCAATCATGATAATGTCACCTGTTATTAATGAAGATGTTCACCCAATGTTCCAAATTTGGACATCATGTCTATGATTATTGATTAATCTGCCCATTATTTTCTTGATTAATTGATTAGTTGTTTGGTCCATAAAATGTCAGAAAATGGTGAAAAATTTAGAGATTATTTTAATAGTGGAATAATAATCAATGAATCGTTGCAGCTCTAATTTTTTCCATTCATCAGTCTTGGGTATAACGCGACAAGCATTACACGCCTGGATTTGAGGATTTTCTGCCATCCTTCTCTGCAGATCCGACATCTCAAGCTCTGTGAGGCTGTACAGGGCCACATTTTCAAGTGAGTAAAAACTAGTGAACAGATTACAAACCTAAGAGTAACAATGGATGGTGGTTTCCAACTCAGAAACATTTCCAAAATCAGAGGCTTTCTTTCCCAGCCTAACAAAGAATACCTCATGCATGAAAAAAGAAAGAAAATAAATAAATAAATAACTGAGGAAAAAAAAACAATTATTAAAATCATGACTGGGTGACATATTTTGGCTTCTATAATCAACCAAACCTTTATCAAAACATTGCAGCTTGTGCAATTTGGATATTTCACTTGGCCAATCCTCTGAAAGCTTCACTGGCTAACTGCTGTATTAAGATTACAATTCAAATTTCTCATTTTTGTTTTCAAAGCATTCGCTCGTCTTTCTCCACAGGACAGTTCAGACACACTGCTTACTGAAGCAACAGTTTGCCAACTGATCTTAAACTTGCTCCAACACTGTGTTACTTTAAAACCAAACTAATAACGTTCCTTTTCAGCTCTGATTTATTTATTCTAATAATTTCTAACCTAGTCAAGGAATACTAGATGAGAGATGAAAATGGTAGCTCTGATGAGGGCAGCATCATTCAATCTGCTGGTAATTTAAGGATTTTTTTCTCTGAATGGGGAAATTGTACAGTATGATCTATATTACAGTAAACACAGAGAAAAGATCTACATCAAGCCTTTCCCACATAGACTTTACCAGGGTAGGGTGCACAGGTGTGGTCAGCGTGACAGTAACACTCTGCTCTGCTAAGAAAAAAGCCAAATTATCTGATTTCAGCTTCGTAAATGTGAATATCTTTTAACTTCTTTACTCCTTTATGACTGAAGATCTTTGGGTTGTGAGTAAAACAAGACATTTGAGGATGTCATCTTAGGTTTTGGGAAACACTTATTGACTTTTTTGTTTTTACCATTTTTTAAAACAAACAGCTATTAATTGATTAATAGAGAAAATCATCAACAGATTCATTGACTATGAAAACTCTTGTTAGTTGCAGCTGTAGTTTAATGTATATTATGGCTGAAACGATTCCTCAAGTAACTTGAGTAATTTATTACTAAAATGCCTCGAGGAAAATTTTTTGCCTCGAGCCCTCGTTTAAATCTGAACAACTGTACAGCGCACTGTGTTTCGCACGTAGGCTACTGAAATTCAGTATTAAACAGCTGAATTATTAAAGAGCAGAGCATTGATAAGCTCCGACGTGTAAGTTTTGATGTAATTTATTATCACACGGCTGCAGCGCCTGTCCTCTCTGTGCGTCAATGCAGCTCCTCCATATACACACATACAATAATGCACAGACAGAGTGAGGTCAGTGTGAGCGAGCTGCAGTGTTTGTGTGCAGCAAGAGACCAGAGGAGTGTGTGTGTGACATAAGGTGAATTAAAATGAAAATGGTGAAAAAGAAATAACCTGCTAGAAATAGGGTCATTCTAAAATAATCATATTTACAAACCTGGAAAACAAAATACACTGTGTAGAACAGTGACAAATAAGAAAAGAAACTCAAATATTGTTTGTAGAGATTTTTTTCCCCAGCCTTGGAAAACATTACGCAAGCCTTCAAAACTTGGTTTCAGTCTTGCCAAACTTTTATGAGTTTCCACCTGTTAAAGGTTTTTTTTTTTTTCTATTGCAAATTATGACATGATATTCATCCCACTAAAGAACGGGACTGAGGAAATGAGGGCATTCAAAGGAAAGTAGGAGAAATCAATAGAAACAGAAAGGAAGAGGATGTTATATCAAGGATGAGGTTTGGTCACACTTCATCAGTACATTAATGTATAAACCTGCTACATGTAGCGCTACAGGAAATTGTGAAGCATGTATTTTTATATTTCCGGAGATGAACAAGAGACGTGCTGAAAACTAAGCAAATGACACTTGACATTAGAGTTTGAGGAAGTCTGCCTTGTGCAGACTGGAGGAAGGTTTTATACACATATGGGTGCAGTCTAGAGCACCAATAACAGGGAAAGCTACAAAAGTAAAAGGGGATGCCCTGCATTTTTCACCCCTAATATTTACACTCAGATATTTCATACAGTTGTAACCTGAGGGTGTGTAATGGCTGGATTACTCTGGATGCCAACAACAACACATTGTGACTGTAATCAACCAATCAGAAGCTAGAAGGCCTTAGGTAGACTGAGGCAAAAGTGTGAGAACAACAAGATGCAGATTCAGCAAAATAAGAGGTCAGGGGTTCGATTGCAGCCTGTGTCCCTCTGCTGCATGTTATCCCTTCTCTCTCTTTCTGTCCCACTCTCCTGTCCTCACTTCAGCTGTCCTATCCTAAACTGTCTAAAACTAATTAAACAACACATTGTCATGGAAATGTGTATGATTGCAATACAAGGGGATGTTTTATTTGAAAATACATAAATACATTCTGTACAAGCTGATATGATCAATTTTAGGTAGCTGCGATATGGTCTGACCTTCTAACCCCCTTTGAAAAGATGAGCTCTGCTCATTTCCCACAACATAGATTTGAAGTGGCAGGATATCAGGTTATCTTTCAAATGAAAGGCTGCGAATTCAGGGGTGCATGATAAGTGGTTTAAGGTAGTAAGTACTGTATATTAACCAGTCCTACAGCATGTGTTTGCTAATTGCTCTTTTCTTGTCTTGTATTTTAGAGTCATTCAATAAGCTGGCCTTAGAATCCTGTAGCTTGAGGACAGAAGCCAAATATAAAGGTATGTCATCAAAATATGATCAGATATTGCACACGTTGTTGCTTCTCACCTTCACAGTACAGTGTTATTTGGTCTTAAAGCTTTGCAGAGCACATTTGAATTGGATCTGGCCACCCTGTTAGGAGAAGCAAATGACTGTTGTCATGTACATGTTCAAGACAGGACTCTTATCAGTCATGTGAAGTCTGAGGCTGTTTTGACCATTTACACTAAAGTTACAACAACTTCCTGTTCCATCAAAATTTGACGCCACAACCTTGCCGTTCAATGAAAATGTTTTATACAACTTCTCATCACAAGAGAAGCATAAAAATTCAACACCACGCTATGGCAACACTCTTCTATGAAAACAGAATCTTTTAATAAATTTTCATTTTGAAGGTCTTTAGAAGGCACACACTGATTTTGAAGTCTATCTGATTAATTTTGTACGAGGAGTTTGTTAAAATACAATGCCTGGAAATCGCCAAGATTGACCACATGATTAAAAATGGCCAACTTCCTATTGGGTTTATGCTACAGGCCCCAAGTGAAACATGCAGCGGGGACTGCTGTTTAGAGGGCGTTACCAAGCCATTATGCCACGCCCATCGGCAAAACCTGTACTAGACGAAATTTTGGTCCACGACTGAGGACTGTGCCAAGTTTCATGCGCCACAAAAATGTGTTTTGTTTGAGAGAGACATTATAATGATTACCTCAGTATTAATAAGGTCCTCTAATTACAGTTCTCAGATATAAGCAAGTATAATTAAGAGATAGTGGCATATTGAGCACATAGACCTACATGAAGATGTATTTCGAGATCTCAGTCCATGCTAGTCCGTACAGTCCACTCCTAGGAGCCTGGGCCCCATCATTTCCAATGTAGTCCAGAAAAGGGTATGAAAAAACTTGAATAGCTGGTCCTTGAGCCAGAAGCTTATAGCTTCCAAAGGTATAAGTTCTGGATCCAATATGAAATCAGAGGGACAGTGTCTGAAATCCACTAAAGAAGAACACACGTCTTTGCACTAAAAAGAAGCACCTTAAGCAGCTTCAGTGAAGAGGGGCTAAGGTTCAGTGCTGCTGACTGTATCCCAAAAATGCAAAACAGGTTCAAGAGTCAGTTTTTTTTCTTAAAAATAATATCAATTTCTTTACACACTTTGACCCAGAAGTCATTAATAATGGGGCAATCATAGATACAATGGAAATACGAACCTTCAAAAAGCTTACACTGACTGTATTGCAGTAATTTGAAAGCGTAGGATTAAACTTGTTGCGTTTCATTGGTGTAATCTGGAGCCTGTCCCACTTCTCATTCTCAATAGCCCCTCCAAAATGAGCTTCCCAAAGATCTGATTCGACCCACATATTCATTATTTGGGATTGACAGGGCCTCATAAAACCCAGTGGTAAGTTTCTTGGTGTCAAGATTTTGAATAACCTTTTCTACTGCTGAAAGGGAGAACCTGTTGGGGTGTAACTTCATAGCAGAAGAGATAAAGCTGTGTACCTGCACATATCTGAAAAAGTCATTCTGAGGAAGATAAAGACTTTGGTATTTGATGATCTGATATGAGAACGGGTTGATCATGCACAGTGACTAGAAAGTGAAACGTAAAAAAAAAAAAATGCAGGAATAGCACTGATTAGTCTGCAATGCTGATTTTTACCAGAAATTAGACTGAAAAATGAAACTTTCTCAACATCAGTTAATGCTGTAAAGAAGGTTTTTATTTTATTTTGTACTCATAGTTTAACAGAATGCATAAGAAAGTATAAATGTATAAAGCTGTTACTCATCAGAGTGCAGTTTGTAATGATTAAGTTCCCAAGCTGAAAAATTCTAGGTGAAGGTGAAATCCCATAAAACAATAATCACACATTCAAGACACCATATATCTACTGTTTCCATCTGAGGAATCATCCGTTCTTGAGAACTGGGACAAATCATCCTACCAAAAAAAAACATCTAAAAATGATCAACACCAACACTCTAATTAAATTTTTTTGGGTGAAAATGTGTTCTTAAAACCTTTATACATTGGAGATTTATGTAATTTATGAAATGTTTTGGTTTGCTTTCATTTAAAAAAAAAAAATTTCATTTCTAAAATCCATCAGATTTTTACAAAAACATGATTTAACCAGGCATAAAAAGGGCTAGCTATACCCGAAGAATCCATGTCTCACTTCCTGGTTTAAAAAAAGGCGGGAATTAATGCTCGACCAACATGTCAACTCTGTAGTCCTTCTAAATCAAAGCTAAATAAGAATTATGGTTCAAAAATGTGTATTTTGATTAGCATTAAGAGAAGTCTGAGACACTTTAAAAAATGAAATGTCGAATCACTACGACTGTACTGTGAAATCAAAAAAATGTACCATTTTGTCAACTCCGTAAGAATTAAAAATCTGATGTTGACGCCTACGTTTAATAAATATTTCACCAGGAGGTTGGCCCATTACGAGGTTTATTCATAAAGAGTTTAATCATGTAAAATATACAGTATTTTCCAGCATAACTGAAGAATAAAAATCAAAACTCCCTCAAAATACAGTTTTGTTCCAACTCTCAAGAATGAGCGTAACATAACCAAACTGTTGATTTCCATGTGTCTTCTTGGCTTTGTAAACTGTTCAAGCCAGTGCATCTTTCTTGATTAATGATCTTAGACATAAATATACGATTCACTTGAATAAAACTGGTCCCATTTTGACGTCCAGTCTCCTGATTCTTCAGTACCTTGTGTACTTCAGGATGACTTGGTCATTTTTATTGGGAATGTAACATCCGATACCTGCAAACAAGATCCACAGAGGATTAAAATAATATCATTTGCTTTACAGTGAGAGTAGGGACTAGAGAGCTTTTTATGGATATTAAATGACAGAAGACAGACAGAAAAGTCTTCTTGGTTGACTCACCAACATCAGGTATGATGATTGGGTTAGGCCTGGGACCCCAGGACTGGGTTGGCTTAGTTGTGTTCACCAACAGCTGCCAGTAAGTCCGTTTTTCTTTACATCCGGGCAAACCGTTGACACTCTGCAGGAACGGCCCATAGTTTGGATCCTGTGTGTAGGTGAACCTGCAAGGACAACAGGAGGTAACTTGGCAAAGGACTTTGTCATGACCTGGCTCAAAGCCATGACAAAAACGAGGAGATGTACGGTTTTTTAAAGTAAAAAACAAAATGATTTTATTACAAACAATATGAAATTAGGTAATTGGCAACATAATCAAATACTAACTGAGCTAACAAGTAAACTAACTAAACCAAACATAATGCGCCGAGGAGTCGCGGGCACAGTGATGCAGCCACGCCATGTAGGTCACAAAGCCTAGCAGAGAGAGTGTGAGGAGTAATGCCAGCTCTTATCCACCTGTGGACTGGCCAGGTCCACCCAGGTGTGGCAA